>JAAOOA010000064.1:600000-901294 GCA_012861695.1 Trematomus loennbergii | reverse complement strand
TGATGGGCGAAAATATAGTTTCCAACATATTTGATCAAAATGAACAATTACATAATAAAATAAGAGCAAACATGTGTTTCCCTTTAAAAAAATATAAATTAAAAGCAACATTAATTAACGTAATTAGGCCGAACTCATAGTCGAAGCGCGGGCGCAAACACATCGTAGAACTCGCGGCCACGCGCAGACGAAGGAGGACAGTGGACTGGACACACAAAAATATACCGCGCTCACTAATATGTCACAACAATCGATGTTCAGTTTTTTTTTAAAGAGTAAGAACAGAGCCAGAACCACCACACTCATCATCCTCACAGCAGGTGCCGCCTCAGAGACATAGCACCCGTTGCAGGATAACAGAGAATAGCATCCCAGGGCCGGTATAACTGCTGCTGGTAAAACCTCCTGAATGTCTGGATGTGAAGCTATCAGAGAAACTGAGCTACTGTTAGCATCAGCCCAACAGAAACTCAGATTTTAACCTCAAACTGAAACTTCACTCACTGTTTTTCCCGCTTTATATCTTGTTGCGCCTTAAATCCCCAAAACACTCACTTTGAATCACAGACAAGCAGCACATCTTTATATTTGAGAGGATGGAAACAGCATTTAAACAAAATGACTTTTACTTTTGATTATCAAAGTTGGTGGACTTGTGTTTGTCCCAGGGTCCAGCTCTGTACATGTTACACAAAGCATGCTAGATAACAGTCTCCAGGGCGGATAGAGTTCCCGCTGCGGGCCGTAAAGGAACACTGAAATGTGGATTTCATTTCCAGACAGGGCGTTGTTTAAAACGATTGCTTTCCTTTAGTTTGTGTCACCTGAGACTTGAGAGACGATACACATGGTTCATTCCTTAAAGTGGACCTATCATGCTATATTTGAATAATATAGTAGGACCATACCTATATAAGGCATATTTATACTTTTTTTTTTTCAAAATTCCAAACAGATCATGCATTTTAGCCATGCCTCATTTTGCTCAATTTGACATTTGTTAGCTCTGTTTTGCAAGGGCAGATTCAGTGAGAACAGCACCATCTACAGGCCTGGCATATGTACTACAGCGTCTCCAGCGCTTTCGAACGTCAATGGCCGTGGCTGTCTCCTCCTGATTGGTGGAGTTGGCCCAATAGCCGTAGCGCCACCGTCCTGACGTCAGGACAGTGTTCAAATCTGGATCAGTTTTTATCAGATCCGTTGCAGCCCCTTTTTTAGAGATTTGGGTATGGAGGAAAATAGAGAGGGTTGTGTTTTCTGACACTTGGTGAGTTCCCTGGAACACCGGGGACACATATTCATGTAGAAAAGACGTACAACAGTGCATTTTGCATGATAGGTCCCCTTTAAAGTATAACAATTAGTTACAAAACATGTCTCTATAAAACACCGTACCCGAAAAGGAGCAGAGAGAAGACAATAATAAACCTGCCCCTTAGTCTGTCCTTCATATTTATTATTCACAGCCAATCATAACAGGATCGTAGGAAAATAAGAGAAGCACAAACACGTACAAAATGATCCTCCTGTCTCTCTGATGAAACATTATAAAAGGTGACACAAAAGCAGTCAAAGTGAGGAGAGAAAAGTCTCACGAGTTTCTGTCCATGTGTTGTTCTTTGGATCGTCTGTCTGTGTCAGAGCTCTTATTGTGAAGGGTCTGGCTCTTATTGTGGCGGGGCAGTGAGACAGTGAGTCATGCCGAGCGTCAGAGTGTGTGTGTGTGTGTGTATATCTGCTGCTCATACCTGCAGATACACAGAGAGCAGCTCACTCTGCAGGGAATAACAGCAGCTCACACTCCTCTGAAGGTAAAACCCTCTATATTTACATCATATTTCACTCTTTCAACAAAACACTCTCTTTTTGAAGTTGTCTTGAACGTTTGACTGTCAGGAGGGAAACTTTTTAAGAACTTTACTGTGTTTAGACTTCTTTTGGTTGGTTGTTTCTTTATGATAATGGAAAAAAGGACTAGAAACTTGATGTTAAACTCAAGGTCATGAAAACACTGGAAAAGTAACAAAAATCCAAAAAGAAAAGTTCTGGAAGTGTTTGGTCCTAACTGGTTTGTTTGGTGTTGTTTTCTCTCTTATTCCTAATTATACGTTTTAGTGTTTATGTCTTAGTTGGTTGTTTATTTTTATAAGCAGTGGAAACAAAAACTTAACGTTAAACTCAGGGTCATGAAAACACTGGAAAAGTCTGTAAATCCAAAGAGTTTTGGAAACGTTTTTGAACTTTTTCGTCCCTAACTGGTTTTGTTTTTCTCATCTTATCCCTAAATATAAGTTTCAGTGTTTATGTCTAGAACCATCTCTCATAACTTCCCATCATGTCTGCTCAGGAAAACGTTCCCAAGGTTCTTAGAAAGTCTTGGGAACGTGTCTTCACTGAGTCAGGGAGTCGAGGAGGGAAGAGAAGACGGATGATTGAGGTTTCTCCCCGGCTCGGCATGTTAATGTTTAAATCACATGTTTTCAGAATGGGTGTGCGGTTTTCTCTCCGAGTGATACCCATTCATTTAGCGGAGAGAGGCTCAGGAAGGGGAGCGAGTTCAGAGGAGAGACGGCAACGCCAGCTCTCTCTCTCTATATGTTTCTGCACCACGGCTCAGCTTTGAAGCGTCTGGTTAACAAATTAGGCAACACAGAACACAGAACTTTTAACGGTTGGGAAAAGATCATGGTTCCTTTGGAAAAATACAACTAGAGTAAATAAATAATTCTCTGGGTGAGAGTCCTGTGTTTGTTCATTCCCCCCCCCCCCCCCCCCTCCCTTAGTGGACTCATTTTTAAACCCGTAACTGTCGCTGGACGTCCTCCATACTCTCCAGGAGCAGACGGTGTCCTCTGCCTCGAGTCAGATGGATTAGTTACACAATAGAGAGAGTTAGGTGAGAAAGCTGGACTCTTCCTCCCTCCTCCTCCTCCCCCCCCTCTTCCTCCTGCTGTTAATCCCGTCTGATGCCATGTCTTCCTCTCGGAGCCGGGGAGGAATGTCCGACACATTCTTGCTTCAGAGGGAGAATCTCAGCGTTAAAGATGGATGGAGAGAAACGTGATATTAGAGGAATAAAGACAGAAAGAGAGAGAGCTGGCTCAGAAAGAGAGAGAGGGGGGGGGGGGCAGTCTGGTTCTGGTTAATGTGGTGTGTGTGCAATTAGAGCCAGAAGAGATGGAGGGAGGGGGGGGGGGAATAATCTGAGGACAAAAGAGGAAGAAGAGGGTCTTCATTACGCAGTCAGACGTAGAGCTGTGAGCGAAGTGTTCAGATCTCAGCATCAAGAAACTCAGAGCTCGCTCAGAGAGAAGAGAGATTCATTTACTCCAGTTGGGTCTTGATGTTTTACGACTTTGACCAACTTCAAAAGCACGTTTGTTGCCTAAGTTGTTAACCACATGGCATTAGGTGCTTCAAAACCCAAATCACAAATGTCTTTTTACCGCATTTAAATGGGACCTATCATGCAAAATGCACTTGTGTACGTCTTTTCTACATGAATATGTGTCCCCGGTGTTCCAGGGAACTCACCAAGTGTCAGAAAACACAACCCTCTCTATTTTCCTCCATACCCAAATCTCTAAAAAAGGGCTGCAACGGATCTGATCAAAACTGATCCAGATTTGAACACTGTCCTGACGTCAGGACGGTGGCGCTACGGCTATTGGGCCAACTCCACCAATCAGGAGGAGACAGCCACGGCCATTGCCGTTCGAAAGCGCTGGAGACGCTGTAGTACATATGCCAGGCCTGTAGGTGGTGCTGTTCTCACTGCTAAAACAGAGCTATAAATTGTCAAATGAGCGAAATGAGGCATGGCTAAAATGAATGATCTGTTTGGTATTTTGAAAAGATATGCCTTATATAGGTATGGTCCTACACTATATTATTATAATATAGCATGATAGGTCCACTTTAAAGAAAGTCTGGGATTGAAAACGTGTAAATCCCAAAGTGCTGCTTTACAGGAGGGATGTTGTGTTTAAATAAGAACATGTTTATATGAAGAACTTAATGCACATTTTCAAGAAATGTGTTGATTTTGATGCAAACATAACAACAAAAATAATATTATAATAGTAATAACAGACTAAATGTAGTTCTCTGTTTTTACAGTTTTAATGAAAAAACAATGTCTGTCGATTTTTCTGTGAACACAACTTTTGTATTTGTCATTTAAACTTTTAGATATAGAGAAAATTGAAGATTTATAGACACAAATTTGAACAGTCAATCATTTTTTCGATGTTTGTGTGAACACGTCTTTTGGATTACAGACAAAAATGTGGATTTCACAAATACACATTTGAATTCGTAAAACATTTTTTTTTATTCCTAACACATTTTTGGTTTGCAAAAAAACGTTTGGACTTGCAAATTAGAGTTTTGGATAAAGACAAAATGTGGATTTCTAGACAGAACTTTTTGATTCAGAAACACTTATTTGAACGTTTGGATTTCTAGACATATTTTGACTCCTAAGTCCTAACACACATTTTTGGGTTTGCAAAAAAACTTGGATCCCAGACAGAGATTTGTATTGATCCTTCTGTGAAAGTCCCACGCTACAAAGCAGTAAATAAAGTGAAAAGAGTGACTCACAGACAGACAGGTGTAAATCAGTGACTCGTCCTGAGTTTGAACAGACAGCGTTACTCACGGTCTGCCCCCCCTCAGACGGTGATAGTGACGCAGAGACGAGGCAACGCTTCGGGGGAAACCGAGGAACCAGGTGTGTGAGGGCCGTAAAATAACAACACACTCTCCTCCTGCTGTGTGAACACAAAGGTGTGTGTGACAGAGTAGAGTACAAATACTTTGTTACTGTACTTAAGTACATTTTTCTGGTATCAGTACTTTACTCCACTACTTATTTTTCTGGACACTTTTTACTTTGACTTCTTACATTTTGAACACAAATACCTGTACTTTCTACTTCTTACATGTTGAACACAAATACCTGTACTTTCTACTTCTTACATGTTGAACACAAATACCTGTACTTTCTACTTCTTACATGTTGAACACAAATACCTGTACTTTCTACTTCTTACATGTTGAACACAAATACCTGTACTTTCTACTTCTTACATGTTGAACACAAATACCTGTACTTTCTACTTCTTACATGTTGAACTCAAATACCTGTACTTTCTACTTCTTACATGTTGAACACAAATACCTGTACTTTCTACTTCTTACATGTTGAACACAAATACCTGTACTTTTCTACTTCTCACATGTTGAACACAAATACCTATACTTTCTACTTCTTACATGTTGAACACAAATACCTGTACTTTCTACTTCTTACATGTTGAACACAAATACCTGTACTTTCAGCATGGAAACATTCATTAGCTAACAATGACATTATTGTTCTATTAATATAAAGGGAGGTCAGGTACTCTTTAAAACAGCTGCTAGTTATGGGTACTTTTTACTGAAGTACATTTCAAAGCCCTCTTTACTTTTACGTGAGTAAAGAAGTTTATCAGTACTTCTACTTTCACCAGAGTATGTTTAAACACGAGTATCTGTACTTCTACTTGAGTAAAGGATGTGTGTACTTCTACTTGAGGAAAGGATGTGTGTACTTTTGACATCTCTGGTGACTGATACACACACACAGTTCCCAATGAGGACAACAGTAACAGCTGGTGGTTGTGGTTGTGCAGCGGTGCATCATGGGAGTTGTAGTGTTTAGTGTTGATGTTCCAAGATGCTCTGATATTCAGTGGTTAGAAAGCACCAATATGCACAAAGTGTGTGGTCAACATGCTGACGCTGCTTAAAGGGGAAACAGCGCCACCACAGGAGAGCAGAGGCAACTACAGCCGGTGTCAGGACTTTGAAAAAAATATATATTTACCACCATGATCATTTGTATTCAATGCCCGGGGGAAGGGCGGGGAGGGGGGGTAATAATGAGATAAATTATTATTTTCTCACCAAAAACAACAACTACATATTTTATGAGTTATTTCTCGTCGTTCTGTGACTTTTCCTCAAAGCTGTTCGTTTACTGCAAAGTCACCACTATTATTGCCCACCCTACCCCAGCTCTGATATTTGTTATATATTTAACCTACAGCAGCCCTTACATGCCGCCCTATAAAACGCCCTGTTACCATGATTAAAAACACTCCTCTGAAACATCTGGGACAACATCTGGGACATAACTCACTTTAATAACACAGGTTGTGAGTTCAGCTGCAGAGAGGAGAGACTCTAACAGCTCTCTCTCCACTGTTCACTCTGAAAAGCTGTGAAAAAAGATGTTATTATGGGATGTTTCTGCACCGAAATAGGTTTGTATCAGCATTGAAGCATCTGGTTAACTATTGAAGCAACACAAGTTCTTTCAAGTGGGAAAAATCTGTCTCTTTTTGGTTGTTTTGGAACTGTTTTGCGTGTGAGACATAACTCACTTTCATATCTAACACAGGTCTAGTTGTTTTTGCACTTTTCCCTGCATTCATCTAACATATAATCTGTCAGAGTTGCACCTCCTCCTGACCTCCTGACCCGGCTGTGTTTGTGTTGAAGGCGTGACACCGGAGCTGCGTTTCACTGTTTGCAGATAAATCCTGACTCAAGGCGAGGTCAGGCGGGCGCTAAGCCACGCTGCGCAGAGACACACATGTGGAGGTGTGAAGCAAACACAGCGCTGCGTGTTTCAATCCCTGTGTTCACAGCAGAGACACAGCCGTCCTCAGTTACCCCCTGTTGTTGTTGTTGTTGTTTACACCAGGAAAGCCCTCATTACTGGAAAGTACTTCCTGCTCAGCCGGGCCTGCTTCCTGTCACCAGATAAGCTGCTGCTGTTGTTCAGGAAGCACAAACAGGCTGATGGAAGCAAGGTGCAGCTGCTGGGGCTGAATCCACCTCTTAATGAAGTTCTGTGAGACAAACGGCTCCATTCAACTTTACACACAGGAAAGGGTTTAGGTCACCTATCCCACCACATAGAGTCAGGACACTACTCCACCACTTAGAGTCAGGACACCTACTCCACCACTTAGAGTCAGGACACCTACTCCACCACATGGAGTCAGGACACCTATCCCACCACATAGAGTCAGGACACCTATCCCACCACATAGAGTCAGGACACCTACTCCACCACTAGAGTCAGGACACCTATCCACCACTTAGAGTCAGGACACCTATCCCACCACATAGAGTCAGGACACCTACTCCACCACTTAGAGTCAGGACACCTACTCCACCACATAGAGTCAGGACACCTATCCCACCACATAGAGTCAGGACACCTATCCCACCACATAGAGTCAGGACACCTACTCCACCACATAGAGTCAGGACACCTACTCCACCACATGGTCAGGACACCTACTCCACCACATAGAGTCAGGACACCTATCCCACCACATAGAGTCAGGACACCTACTCCACCACATAGAGTCAGGACACCTATCCCACCACATAGAGTCAGGACACCTACTCCACCACTTAGAGTCAGGACACCTACTCCACCACATAGAGTCAGGACACCTACTCCACCACATGGTCAGGACACCTATCCCACCACATAGAGTCAGGACACCTACTCCACCACATAGAGTCAGGACACCTACTCCACCACATAGAGTCAGGACACCTACTCCACCACATAGAGTCAGGACACCTACTCCACCACATAGAGTCAGGACACCTACTCCACCACATAGAGTCAGGACACCTATCCCACCACATAGAGTCAGGACACCTACTCCACCACATAGAGTCAGGACACCTATCCCACCACATAGAGTCAGGACACCTATCCCACCACTTAGAGTCAGGACACCTACTCCCCACATAGAGTCAGGACACCTATCCACCACATAGAGTCAGGACACCTACTCCACCACATAGAGTCAGGACACCTATCCCACCACATAGAGTCAGGACACCTACTCCACCACATAGAGTCAGGACACCTATCCCACCACATAGAGTCAGGACACCTATCCCACCACATAGAGTCAGGACACCTCCTCCACCACATAGAGTCAGGACACCTACTCCACCACATAGAGTCAGGACACCTACTCCACCACTTAGAGTCAGGACACCTACTCCACCACATGGAGTCAGGACACCTGAAACACAGGCGCAGAAAGAGAGGACGTGTCAGGAACATACTTGAAAAGCTTTTCAAACTACTGATAACTACTTCCAATCAGAAGTTAAAGGACAGCACATTAAGGAACACATCTGGTTTGAGTAACTAAGGAGAAAAGTAGAACTATATATAAATGAACCCACTAAACTTCTAACTTCTACTTAACATTTAAGTATTTTCTGTTCAAAACAGTTTGTAGTGTTCGTAGTTAGTGGCAGTCTGAATGAAATGTCTCTTCCATGACTGCATGTATTGTGATATTTATATATGTGAAGTATCGCTGTCTGTAGGGATACTGCTTGGACAAAATGCTGAGTCACATTTTTCCCAACAACAACAAACTGCAGACTCATCAGCTTTAAAAACCAAAACATGATTTCAGTCAAACAGGAAATATTAAGGATTGGGATTTTACCCTCAAACACTTGCCGGAAAGGTTTGAACTGCGTTAGACACAGAGTTATATATTGTGTTATATGAGTTTAAAGGTCACTGAGTCTGCAGAGCTTCATATTAACCCTGAAGTCATACAGTTTCCCTGCGGCTGCAAATGAAATGAAACTCACCGACCTTTTGATGTGACGTCAGATACACACACACACACACACACACACACACACACCACACACACACACACACACACACACACACACACACACACAGACACACACACACACACACACACACACACACACACACACACACACACACACACACACACACACACCACACACACACACCACACACACACACACACACACACAAACACACACACAACACACACACACACACAACACAGTTGAGCTTTATTCACATGTACAGGTCAATGAGGGGAAGGTAACCAAGTATATTTACTGTAGTACTGTTCTGTATTACTAAGTAGAAGATCTGTGTACTTCTACCCCAACACACCATGTGTATACTTCCTGATCAGTGAGGTATTTCCACTGTAAAAAGGAGAGTGTGTTTGCACTACACACACTTTGTGATGAGTCAGTACTTTTACTTGTAGTCGAGTACTTTATTCCCAGTCCTCTTGTAGTGGTGCACTTTCAGTATTGTCGTTTGAAAGTGCTTTTTAATGGTAGTGGAGTTCCTTCAGAGTACTTTCACTTGTGGTATTCTTAGCTGTAGTGTATTATTTTCAACCAGGAGAACATCTACAGTACATTTGCTTGTACTTGTGTACTTTCAGAGTACTTTTACTCAGTCTTTTTACCTGTAGTGGCGGAGTACTTTAACATTACTTTTACTTGTACTGGAAAACTTGTATGGTACATGAGCTCATAGTGTCACGCAA
This sequence comes from Trematomus loennbergii, assembly GCA_012861695.1. Taxonomy (NCBI): domain Eukaryota; kingdom Metazoa; phylum Chordata; class Actinopteri; order Perciformes; family Nototheniidae; genus Trematomus; species Trematomus loennbergii. The sequence goes on along the minus strand of JAAOOA010000064.1, from coordinate 891,857 downwards.
GACTTTTACCTGTAGTTTTTATCTTTAGTGCAGTACTTTTGCAGTACTTTTGCAGTACTTTTGCAGTATTTCTGTAATACTTTTGCAGTACTTTAGCTTTAGTAAATAGAGAGTACTTTCCGCTGTTAGAAGATGTTTGTTTCTTCATATTAAAGTACAGAACACCATGTCAGGCAGATGTAAGAAAAACCTCCAGATCACACATGTTACTGACGTGCACTGAGAGTGTGTGTGTGTGTGTGTGTGTGTGTGTGTGTGTGTGGTGTGTGTGTGTGTGTGTGTGTGTGTGTGTGTGTGTGTGTGTGTGTGTGTGTGTGTGTGCGTGCGTGCGTGCGTGCGTGCGTGCGTGCGTGCGTGCGTGCGTGCGTGTGTGCGTGCGTGTGTGTGTGTGTGCGTGCGTGCGTGTGTTCCTCTCTGCTGGAGCACACGCTGCAGTCCTAAAAAGGAGTAAAAGGCGCAGCAGACTCTTCCTGTAACAGATCTGGGGGGGGGGTCTGGGGGGGGGGTCTGAATTAATAACTAGTATCTGGGCACGTGAAGCCTCAGAATAAACTAAGTAATGAGACAAAGAGCCCCCCCCCCTCAATTCAAAGAGATGTGGGTCTTTGAGGTCTTCTTGTGGGTTGCTGGTAGTTCTGTGTTAGCAGTTCTGTCTCTTTTGTGGTCTCCCATCCGTCTGGAGACCTTCGTGTCTCTCACTACATTCCTGTCTCTGTTCGCTGGTTTTGTTTCTATGGTAGATTTATTTAGGTCTTCTGTGTTTTACGTCGCTTTTTGGAAGTGTTGTGACATTACGTCTCACACACTGCAGTGAAACTCTCTCTTCTTGACTGCCCTCTTCATCACAAAGTGTCAGCAGTGAGTTGAGCCAGGCTCTCAGACTGGTCCTGGGTCAGTGATCCAGGAGGGCACACTGACCCTGTGTGTCTGCTGAGCTGAGACCCTCTCTGCTGTCTGAGAGGAGAAACAGTGGACGGGCTGATTATCAAACATCTGGACCTGATCGAGGAGAACTTAGTCCCCTCCTCGAACATCTGGAGGACGAGGAGTCTCTCTTTACTCTCCGAACCTCCTGGAGGACAGTCTGCATTCATCTGGATCATACATGTACACAATATATATATATTGTACAGCATGTTGTAATATTTAACACACACAGTATGCACCAATCAGCTGAGGTGAAGAAGTACTCAGATCTAGAGTACAAGTAGAAGTACTCAGATCTTGTACTTGAGTACAAGTAGAAGTACTCAGATCTTGTACTTGAGTAAAAGTAGAAGTACTCAGATCTAGTACTTGAGTAAAAGTAGAAGTACTCAGATCTTGTACTTGAGTAAAAGTAGAAGTACTCAGATCTAGTACTTGAGTAAAAGTAGAAGTACTCAGATCTTGTACTTGAGTAAAAGTAGAAGTACTCAGATCTTGTACTTGAGTAAAAGTAGAAGTACTCAGATCTTGTACTTGAGTAAAAGTAGAAGTACTCAGATCTAGTACTTTGAGTCTTTTTGGCTTATTCTTTGACTAATGTCTCATGACGTAACCTTTGCCCCCTGAGCCCTAACGAAGCTTCCTATGTCGTGCTAAAGGGAGTCCAAACCCGAAAAGCTTTGTCCATATCTCAAGTATTAATACTTTAGGGAGTGGGAGAGAGGCTGTTTACCCCCCCCCCCCCCTCGTCACACCTTTGTACCACTTCAGCGTTGCTAGTGGTGTGGTCCCATCATTAGATGCTCTCTAGTTTGTGTTCAAATGTCCTCAATCTATCAGCATGGTCTCAAGATAATGCTGCAGGAAGGCCCTTTGGAAACCATGTCCTCTAGTCTGTGATGTGGTGTCCTCTGGTCTGATGTGGTGTCCTCTAGTCTGTGATGTGGTGTCCTCTGGTCTGTGATGTGGTGTCCTCTAGTCTGTGATGTGGTGTCCTCTAGTCTGTGATGTGGTGTCCTCTAGTCTGTGATGTGGTGTCCTCTGGTCTGTGATGTGGTGTCCTCTAGTCTGTGATGTGGTGTCCTCTGGTCTGTGATGTGGTGTCCTCTGGTCTGTGATGTGGTGTCCTCTAGTCTGTGATGTGGTGTCCTCTAGTCTGTGATGTGGTGTCCTCTGGTCTGTGATGTGTGTCCTCTAGTCTGTGATGTGGTGTCCTCTAGTCTGTGATGTGGTGTCCTCTAGTCTGTGATGTGGTGTCCTCTAGTCTGTGATGTGGTGTCCTCTGGTCTGTGATGTGGTGTCCTCTGGTCTGTGATGTGGTGTCCTCTGGTCTGTGATGTGGTGTCCTCTGGTCTGTGATGTGTGTCCTCTAGTCTGTGATGTGGTGTCCTCTAGTCTGTGATGTGGTGTCCTCTAGTCTGTGATGTGGTGTCCTCTAGTCTGTGATGTGGTGTCCTCTAGTCTGTGATGTGGTGTCCTCTAGTCTGTGATGTGGTGTCCTCTGGTCTGTGATGTGGTGTCCTCTGGTCTGTGATGTGGTGTCCTCTAGTCTGTGATGTGGTGTCCTCTAGTCTGTGATGTGGTGTCCTCTAGTCTGTGATGTGGTGTCCTCTAGTCTGTGATGTGGTGTCCTCTGGTCTGTGATGTGGTGTCCTCTAGTCTGTGATGTGGTGTCCTCTAGTCTGTGATGTGGTGTCCTCTAGTCTGTGATGTGGTGTCCTCTAGTCTGTGATGTGGTGTCCTCTGGTCTGTGATGTGGTGTCCTCTGGTCTGTGATGTGGTGTCCTCTAGTCTGTGATGTGGTGTCCTCTAGTCTGTGATGTGGTGTCCTCTGGTCTGTGATGTGGTGTCCTCTAGTCTGTGATGTGGTGTCCTCTAGTCTGTGATGTGGTGTCCTCTAGTCTGTGATGTGGTGTCCTCTAGTCTGTGATGTGGTGTCCTCTGGTCTGTGATGTCTCGTGGGTGAAGGAGAAAACACAGAGGTTTGTTTTCCATCAGAAGCTGTGATTTAATTAAAAAAAAGGTCTCTTTAACTCATTGAGCAGCATGGAGGACACTTGGCTCAGGACGACTTTGAACTCGGCACATTAATTGTTCTCCTTTCTTCAGATTTGGTTTTTATAAACTAGGTTTTAGATTTAATTCCAAGTATAATTAAAAGTCTTAATGTAACTTCCCTTAAGCTGCTGGAGCCAGACCGAAAACTGAGGAATAAAACCTCCGTCTCCCATAATGACTCAGAAAACACACACACTCCTCCGTGAGAAAACACACACACTCATCAGGGAGAGAGAGAAAGTCAGCTGTTCACAGAGACTCTCTTATCTGTCACTCCTCCAGCAGGCCTGATGCAGTGTCAACAGGCCGATAGCATATCAGCTGCTGCACACACACACACACACACACACACACACACACACACCACACACACACACACACACACACACACACACACACACACACACACACACACACACACACACACACACACACACACACACACACACACACACACACACACACACACACTCTCTTAGGTATGTTTACATATGCAAATGAGTCATACACTTATTAAATATGTACACATCCTTCTTCCCTGTTGTTGACATGTTAGAGTCAAAGGTTTCTACTGAGCATGTCTGTTTGATCTCTCACAAATCACAAAGCACTGCCATAGAAATAATGTTCTGCATCTTCTCCATGTGAAATGTGGTGTATATAATATGCAGGCTTTGAGATGTTATGTTTAAATATGCAAACGAGGCGTTATGTAGAGCTGACCTTTGGTGAGTGTAGACCATCTACAGACAGAGAGAGAAGAGAGGGCTGCACACCACGGGGCACAATGCAACACACTGTAATATGCACTGTTTGTTGCTGTGCTGTTTCTCACTCTGACCTGTTGCTGTTAAACCACTGAATGTCCCCACGAGGATTAATAAAGGTCCATCTTATCTTATCTTAAAATCCTGGATGTTTGATGTCCATTAGTCTGAAGAAATATGCGTTACACACTTTACTCACACTTGGATTAGGACTACTGTGTATGTGTTTTGTCTTTGAGCATTAGGAAAAGCGCTATAAAAATGAAATGTATTGCTATTAAAGTCTAAAGTCTAAAGTCTAAAGTCTAAAGTCTAAAGTCTAAAGTCTAAGGTCTAAAGTCTAAAGTCTAAGGTCTAAAGTCTAAAGTCTAAAGTCTAAAGTCTAAAGTTTAAAGTCTAAAGTTTAAAGTCTAAAGTCTAAGTCTAAAGTCTAAGGTCTAAAGTCTAAAGTCTAAAGTCTAAAGTCTCTGGTCTAAGTTTAAAGTTTAAAGTCTAAAGTCTAAAGTCTAAGGTCTAAAGTCTAAAGTCTAAGGTCTAAAGTCTAAAGTCTAAAGTCTAAGGTCTAAAGTCTAAAGTCTAAAGTCTAAAGTCTAAAGTCTAAAGTCTAAAGTCTAAGGTCTAAAGTCTAAAGTCTAAAGTCTAAAGTCTAAATCTAAAGTCTAAAGTCTAAAGTCTAAAGTCTAAGGTCTAAAGTCTAAAGTCTAAAGTCTAAAGTCTAAAGTCTAAGGTCTAAAGTCTAAAGTCTAAAGTCTAAAGTCTAAAGTCTAAGGTCTAAAGTCTAAGGTCTAAAGTTTAAAGTCTAAAGTCTAAAGTTTAAAGTCTAAAGTCTAAAGTCTAAAGTCTAAAGTCTAAGGTCTAAAGTCTAAGGTCTAAAGTTTAAAGTCTAAAGTCTAAAGTTTAAAGTCTAAAGTCTAAAGTCTAAAGTCTAAAGTCTAAAGTCTAAAGTCTAAAGTCCAAAGTCTAAAGTCTAAAGTCTAAAGTCTAAAGTCTAAAGTCTAAGGTCTAAAGTCTAAAGTCTAAAGTCTAAGGTCTAAAGTCTAAAGTCTAAAGTCTAAAGTCTAAAGTCTAAAGTCTAAGGTCTAAAGTTTAAAGTCTAAAGTCTAAAGTTTAAAGTCTAAAGTCTAAAGTCTAAAGTCTAAAGTCCAAAGTCTAAAGTCTAAAGTCTAAAGTCTAAAGTCTAAAGTCTAAGGTCTAAAGTCTAAAGTCTAAAGTCTAAAGTCTAAGGTCTAAAGTCTAAAGTCTAAAGTCTAAAGTCTAAGGTCTAAAGTCTAAAGTCTAAAGTCTAAAGTCTAAGTCTAAAGTCTAAAGTCTAAAGTCTAAAGTCTAAAGTCTCTGGTCCATCTCTCTCTCCTCTGCAGGAACGCGCTGCAGCTGAAGCATCTCCACGATCAGATCCTATTGGAGCAACAGGAAGTCACCTGGCACCCTCAGGACCACCCTCCCAGACAGGAAGTCCCGCCTCCTCCACAGGAAGTCCCGCCTCCTCCACCTGCTCCTCCCTCCCCCCCCTCTCCCTCCTCCCCCCTGCTTCCAGGAGCTGGAGAGCAGCGCCGCCATGAAAGCCAGCACCTTCAACTACGCTCGACCCAAACAGTTCATCGCCTCCAACCTCTCCTCCCCCCGCTCCTCCCCCCTCTCCCCCTCCGTCTCACACAAGCCCCTCCCCCTCTCTCAGCCCCCTCCTCCAACCTGTCCCTCCCCCAGCATGGAGTCTCCCAGCTCCCATCCTTCCCTCCTCCCCCCCTCTTCTTCAGTAACCTTTCCTCCCCCACAGCCCCTCCCAGACTTCCCTCCCCCCCTCCCCCTCCCCCTCCTCCTCTCCCCCCCATGTCCCCCCCTCTCTGATGTGTCCTGCACGTCTCCTCCATCCCGACGTCTCCGCCTCCAGCTTCCTGTCCTCCATCTTGCCTTCCTCCCCCTCCACTCCCACCTCCCCCTCCTCACGCCATGGGACTCCCCAGAGGAAGCAGCACTATGTAAGTACCCCCCCCCAAAAGAGTGGGTCTCCCCTCTCCTGTAGTGTGCTCTTTAGATGTAGTGCATGTCAATGGTCTGCATAGGCTAAAATCCCAAAAATACGGAACATTGTGACATCACTACGGAACACTCGTGCTCCTATTGGCTAGCACTCCAACACATTGTACGTGATAGGCTAAGGGGCGGGACTTCTCTAAGCTGGTTGACCAATTAAAACAGCGAACACAATCAGAGCAGCCTGGGCTCTCTGGCTCCTCGTCAGCTGATGGAGGACGACATGTTTACAGGAAAACTAAAGAGTCCGTTGAAACACACCACACACACCACACACACACACACACACACACACACACACACACACACACACACCACACACACACACACACACCACACACACCACACACACACACACACACACACACACACACACACCACACACCCACACGCACACACACACAACACACACCACACACACACACACACACACACACACCACACACACACACACACACACACACACATAGGGATATTTCTGTCGTAGATTCTCCGTCTTTCTTCATATTAAATTATCTGATCAAATCTCTCCTGGCGTTCCTAGAGGACGTTTTTTCCCCTTCCAGCACATTCACATTAAAGTGGTGCCAGTAGTTTTTCATCACCCCCCCCCCCCGTCTGCATGGCATTCCTGCAGCGATGACACATGTGATGTAGAAGAGACATGACAAAGTGGACATAATAGGTGACCTTAGCAGATTTGTATTATTATTGATTTTGTTTCTCCAGCAAAGCGTTCCCCAGGAAGTCCTCGGTGACCCGGACCCCCCCGCCAGTCCTCTGACTCGGACATCCAGGGCTCCAAAGACGCCGTGATCAGGACCTGGAGAGGAAACTGCGCTTCAAAGAGGAGCGCGTCAGCAACGGGCAGCAGTGTGGTCCGTGTGTGTGTGTGTGTGTGTGTGTGTGTGTGTGTGTGTGTGTGTGTGTGTGTGTGTGTGTGTGTGTGTGTGTGACAGTCAGTAACACACATTAACAAGTCATGTAACTATTCATGGAGAACAGACCATAGATGTGGATTTAAGATTTCCACTTTAAAATGTTTTCTGCACCACATATTTTTAATGTTAATATAGTTTTCTTAAAATAGTTCTGTGTTTTTTAATTTATTTTTTACTTTCGGCCGGAGAATTCACAAGACATGTCACGGGCCACGGTCTGACCACACGGTGAAGACCCTCCTGTAGCTCCAGGTTTTAGTTCAGAGTGTAATAATCAACATTCTTCAATAGAGAGACTAAACAGCTGAGGACACTGAATCACATTCGTTGTCTCTTATGGCTCGGGGTCATCTACACCCCGAGAAGGATGTGTTCCAGGTGTCCCACAACAACAACTATCTCTGACCGAGAGCTGCCCGCTCACAACTGGTAACAATAACAACTTGCTAGGGAAGCCCCTCCTTATGGGAGATAGCAGCTGATCAAGGCTGGTCAGCTGCGTCAGAGGGTGAAAGGTCAACATGCAGGGCGAAATCATTCCCTGACACCTTATACACATTTTTTTATTATAGTTATTTATATATAATATTTACTCCTATATCTTTCTCTTACTGTGTGAAACAAACTTGGAAATACACCTGATTCTGATATAATAAATCCATCGTGACATGTTATAATATAACCAACTGTCGAAGCTTTAAAAAGAAAATCTACAAAGCAAAATCATAAATAAATACGTGCAAAAACATCCAAAAATAATAGATTTGTGAAAGAGAAATAAAATAAGATTATATAGATTATAAAATATATTTAAAAATTGTAAAGTTTACGGCTCCACTGTCTCCATTCATAACTCCATCATTAACACATCATACAGTGTGTGTGTATCAGTGTGTGTGTGTGTGTGTGTGTGTGTTGCTCTCACACACTAACCAGCTGACACATTAATCTGCAGAAGTTAACCTATGAGGAGAAGATGGCCCGCCGGCTGCTGGGGGCCGATAACGCCGCCACCGTGCTCCAATCAGGAGAGAGCGAGGAGGAGCCCAGCACCACACAGGTACAGGGGGGGTGCATACCTGAGGGGGGGGGGTCCACATCTGGGGCAGTGCACACCTGGGGGGGTCAGCACACACCGGAGGGTGAAAAAAAAAAATTGTAATTCTGCCATAAAATTAGGGGAAAAAGTCTGAATTTTGGGAAGATTGTCAAAACAAATGTTAAAAGTCAGGTTTCTTATAATGTCTGAAGAATAGGAATTTTATGGAAATCTCAGAATTCTGAAAAAAGAAGTCAGAACTTTGAATAAAGTCAGAAAAATGAAAACTATTTTTTTTTAAAACTAGACCCAATTCTTTTTTAAAAGTGAATTTTTGGAAAAAAGTAATTTTTTTCTTAAAAAGTCTGAATTTTTCAAAAGAAATTTTTTTTTCACAGCGAGACTCAGATCAAGGAGGAAAAGCAAAAGAAAAACCATGTCCTTTACTTTACGAATACAAATAAAAGGATAGAAAAAGTTCCAGGCCGCCAATCAGAGTTCATGAATGCTAGGCCCAATCAGAATCCAGGGAATCTAAATATTAGTGGGGGGGGGGTCCTCCCTGTAAACACTGCTGCTGGAGTTATGGGAGCGGAGGATAAACACTGTAAAGTCTGCAGAGCCACCATAAAAAGCTCTGTTTACACAAAGACCTGTGTGTGTGTGTGTGTGTGTGTGTGTGTGTGTGTGTGTATGTGTGTGTCACCTCCACACACTGTTGGTTGTTCATTCACCTATAGGTGTATTTCTCTCAATGCCCAAAGGCTCGTTAGCATTAGTCCTAAGTCAAATAAAAAACTATGTATTAACGTATTTCTATGTTTACAACACACACACACACACACACACACACACACACACACACCACACACACACACAACACACACACACACACACACACACCACACACACACACACACACACACACACACCACACACACACACACACACTAACTGGCGGTGTTTCTCTCTGCAGGACGGCAGCTCTTCTGAATTTTTCCCTCAAAAGGTTTTGTTCCTCTGTTTTTCTCTCAGTCTGTAATCGAGTTCACTCAAAGTCACTGCTGACGAGGCACCAGCTGCACACAAAGGCAGTGTGTGTGTGTGTGTGTGTGTGTGTGTGTGTGTGTGTGGTGTGTGTGTGTGTGTGTGTTGTGTGTGTGTTGTGTGTGTGTGTGCTGAGCTTCCACTTTCACAGTGTTTCACAGTGGAGCTGCAACCGTCACAGAAATACAATCTGCTAACATTTTAACCAATAAAGATGAGATAATAAGATAAGAAGCACTTTATTGATCCCAATTTGGGACTTTTGCATTGCAGCAGCATAAAAGACGAGGCATTGCACATACGTAGAAATTAAAAGAGTACAAATAAACTATTCTAAAATGTAAAATCTCAAAATAGAAATAAAAAAGTAGAAAAATATTCAAGTTGAAATGTACAGTCAACTAAATATGAAGCAGGATATTATATACATCAAGTTGGCTAACCCTAACCCTTCCTGCAGACATGTCTTTAAACGCTGTCTCCAACCTCTCAAATATCATATTCAAGTGATTAAGTGGATAATTGAATGACATCACCTTGCACTTATCCAATTATCTTAGAACAGAATGAATCAGAATGACAGCGTTGCCGCTCCGCAGTGATCCAGGTGTGTCTGTAATCACAGTATAACATTCATAATATAGCGTGTGTGAAACTGGTTCAAGGTGGTTATTTCTCAGTTACCGTGTCATGTTCCAGCTCGATGCACACACACACACACACACACACACACACACACACACACACACACACACACACACACACACACACACACACACACACACCACACACACACACACCACACACCACACACACACAGGGTCACGCGATGCATGCTGTCATGTTGCATTAAGCTTTAATTAGTGGTTTAATCAGAGAGGATGATGGAGGAGACGTGATGGAGGAGACGTGATGGAGGATGATGGAGACTTTAGAGAGACTCGTTCCTCAGGATAAGTGCAGGCTCTGCTTCCCAGGCCTCTCATTATCTGTCATTATCTGTGGGAACATCTGCAGAGGAGGGGGCCACAGAGTGATGGAGCTATGTGAGGAAGAGTTAGGAAAGTGGGAGAAAGTTGGGAGTAGTGACAGTGAATCAGAAGTAAAAGTAATCAAAAATTACGCAACAAAATCCCAAATTGGCCTCAGTAAAGTACTTCTGTTCTTATCTTCTTAAGTAAAGTCGTACTTAAGTAGAGTACAGAAGAGTTGGCATCAGATTGACTTAAAGAATCATATTATGAAATGACTGCATTATGATTATTGATGCCTCCATGTGTTCACAGCTGCTAAAGGTGGAGCTAATTTTCATTACTTTACATAATGTTGGATATCTCAACCAAACTCATATTTCTGAGTTTGTTGGGAATTTTGAAAATAGTTGGATTTTTGAAAAAAAAACTATTTAATTCTGAATTTTTGTTAATTATTGTATTTTTGTATCAGCTAATAGTCTTTATAAAACGGGAGAGAATCAGGATCACATTTTATTTAGATCTGACCAAAAGTGAGGTGTTTTTTTTTGCACCGAGATTAAAGTCAGAATTTAGAATAGAAAAAAACGTTGGAATTCTGAAAAAATCTGAATTTCGAAAAAGTTGGAATTTCGAAAAAGTTATTTTTTGAAAGACGGAATTTTGAAAAAAGTCAAAATTAAGAAAATAAAACGTTAGAAATCAGAGAAAAAAGAGGGAATTTTGAAATAAAGCTATTTATTTCTGAATTTTGTTAATTATTGTATTTTTTGTATCAGCTAATAGTCTTTATAAAACGGGAGAGAATCAGGATCACATTTTATTTAGATCTGACCAAAAGTGAGGTTTTTTTTTTGCACTGAGATTAAAGTCAGAATTTTGAACAAGAAAAGTTGGAATTCAGAAAAAAGGCGGAATTTTGGAAAAAGGCGCAATATCGATAAAAAAGTTGGAACTTTGAAAAAGTTGAAATTTTGCAAAAACGTTGGAGTTTGAAAAAAGTTAGAAATCTGAGAAAAAATAGGGAACTTTGAAAAAGTCAGAATTACAAGAAAAAAAAAGTTGGAATTTTGAAAAAATATTTAAGAAGTCAGGATTCTGAAAACTTCAGAATGTCGTAAAAAGTCAGAATTTTATGAAAAACGTAAGAATTTTGAGAGAATTAAGTTAATTACTTTTTTTGAATGAAGTTAATTCAAAATGCTTCTACTTGGTATACAGACGAAGGGTAAAAAGCATCCTCACCCCCCCTCCCCTGTGTAATGAACCCTTGTGACTGAGTGTGTGAAGTAGAAGCTGAAATCGCTCTGAATTGATGCTCACTCCATGTTTCCTCTCAGGAGTACAAGGTGTCCAGCTTCGAGCAGCGCCTCATCAGTGAGATCGAGTTTCGTCTGGAACGCTCCCCGGTGGAGGAGTCGGACGAGGACGTGCAGCACGACGAGGACTCGTGGGGGGAGCGGCGCCCTCCTTCCTCCAGAAGATCAAACACTACAAAGTGTTCGAGGGCATGCCGGTCACCTTCTCCTGCAAAGTGACCGGAGACCCCAAACCCAAGGTGAGAGGACCATCCTAAGAGAGGTAGCTGAGTCAGGAGGGCACCATAGAGTCTGAAAAACGATGGTTGTTACCAAGTGGCTGAATAGGACTACAGAAGTCGTGGAGGTCGTTGTACGTCATTACGGACACGTAAACACTCCTCTAAGTTAGTTTGCCCTGTTCTGCTTGAAAGCAAGTACCTGCCTCCTGCTAACTGTTCAAACAAACGCTTCAACTCGTACCATTTAGAATCTGTGTGTTTGGATATGGATCTGAAGTTGGCGTGACGTTGAAGTCGTGCTGCTGGACTCGCCTGTAGTTCCTTTATAGCATCACGTTAGCATGTAGCTTCTGGACATTAGATTTATGATTCTAACATTATAAAAGTAGACATGTGGAGATGATCCGGCTGAACAAAACATTTATCAAACAGGTTCGTTTTCCACAGATCTTATTTTTTACAATATTCCAAAATCCTCTGGAGAAACCGTTGCTTTTTTGTCGAGGGAACCAGCAGCTTCCTGCAGGGTGTATACGTCATCCCTGCTCCGCTCTATTGGACTATCATTGACTAAATACACTTCATGCTGTAGTGAGGAAGACTTGAAGCTAGAGGTCACACATCAAGCGTTGTTCCCTCGTAGACTTCTATATCACAGCCTTCTTTCTGTCCTGCTGCAGGTGTACTGGTTCAAAGACGGGAAGCAGATCTCAAAGCGCAGCGAGCACTACCGGATCAGCCGCGGCTCCGACGGGACGAGCTCCCTCCACACCGCCAACGCCTCGCTGGACGACGACGGGAACTACACCATCATGGCCGGAAACCCCAGGTGAGCAACAGGAAGAAAATCTGTGCACCTGACTCATTATCACACTTACATTTAGTACGGTAGGAAGAAATAACACGGTTCTGATTGGTCTAAACCAGGGGGGTCCAAACGTTCTTCACCGAGGGCCACATACAGAAAGATATACGACGGTGTGGGCCGCTCACTAGAGGTATACACTCATAAGTTGAGTTATAAGTTAGCAAAATGAATCAAATGTAGGTAAATGATGGTTAATACTTGAGTATGCTTTAAGAAAACAACAGCCTCCATCCCAGCTCTCCAGAGGGTTTACTTTACTTATGGTGCGTTTCCACTACACGGCCTCGCTGGCCTCGCTCAGTATGGCTAGGCCTCGTTAGGACTGGCTCATTTATGGCGCATTTCCATTACAGTTTAGGAACTGGGGTAGTTACTATAGTAACGCAGTGTAGGCGGAGCCGTGACGTGATCTTCAGAGAACCCCAGAAAAACAACACAGCCGTTAGCTGTTAGCACTCAGAGCTCACAGCTCCTCATATCTGTTCAGAAACTAGACAAAAGTGAAACAAGTACAAACCACAGACTGTCTGTGTCATGGAGAATACAGTCGCTGCTTTATTTATGTCTGTATAGGCCGTTGTTGTGAGTGTGGACGGTCGGAGCATATACTGCGTTAGCTTAGCCAATCTCCATTTAGAAAACACGCATTTTAAAAGGTTTTTCTCCTGCGTCTGTCTGCAGACTTGACAAAGCATTAATTCATGGTTGTTACTAACCGGTATCAGTATGTTGTTACTTCATCATTTAGAAACGTGTATTACAATTAAATCACGGTCTTGTTGTAGTTGTAGCCCCCTTGCCAGCGCTCCTCTCTCTAGTTTAGCATACTCAGCCCGACTCAGCCTCGTTGTCTCTGGCCCTAGACCCACGATTTTATGAGGCCAGAAAAACTGTGAATTAGGACCCGCCGGCCGGTACTAGGCCAAGTGGAAACGCAACCAAAGACGGGCCGCTGACGTCACAGCCCTCTTAAACCGTGCTCCGCGCTGTAGTGGAAACGCGCCATTAGTTAGCAGCTCATTCCTTAAAACAGAAGCTTCAGATTGCTGATAATAAGAGGAAATATGAAGGGTTTATTTCAAGCTTGTTATGAAAATAAGTTATTGGGCTTTTTTCTTATCAACTTAGATTTTTTAGAACATGTTTTCAACTTGAATTGACTGACTTTATTTGAAAAAGTGGGTTTATTAAGACATGAGGAAGAAGTACAATACAAGACCAGTCCAGGTTTAATTTGAGGGCCATACTCCATCATGCTTTTTTGAGTTTGCTGAGGGCCGATTCAAAATGGCCCGCGGGCCGCATTTGGCCCCTGGGCCGTAGTTTGGACACCCCTGGTCTAAAGCTTTGAACTCTTGGACAGAGAAATCAGAATCAAATCAGAATCAGGTTTTTGCCAGGTACGTTTGAACATACAAGGAATCTGCTTTGGTGTCTGCTGCTGCCAACATAAACAATCTGAACAAATAAGCTGAAGGTAAGAACAAATATTAATAGGATAATAAAAAATTATTTAGCATTAAAAAAGGCAAGTGTTTACACCAAATGTAAATGGAACTATATAAATAACCTTAAAAGCTAAAAAAACTAAAACACTTAGGACAATGAGTATACGGAAACCAATGTATTATTTTTTAAGAGGAGGGCTGTGAGACATTTGCAAAACGTAGTCAGAGAGTTGAGCATGAACATGGCTCACAGTGTTACAAAAGACAAGCAAGAACAAGATGTGCACTAATCAAAAGTAAAAATCACATGAAAAACACTTTTATCAATAATGACCCCCCCTCTCCCCCCCCCCCCCCCCCCCCAGGGCAGGGTGAGCTGCACTGGCAGGATGATGGTTCAGGCCGTGAACCAGAGAGGACGCAGCCAGCGCTCTGCACCCGGACACATGCGCAGGTACGTCCAGGAGGAGAAGAAGATGTAACCAAAATAAGATCAAATATGTTGATTAAAACCCTCCTAGTTACCCTGGTCTTACTGAAACCTGAATCAGAATCAGATGGCAGCAAAAACACAACTAAATCTAGATGTTTTTAACCCTGAATCCTGATAAATATTCTGGTATTTATATTTGATATAAATGCTTTATAATGGTCAGTGCCGTAGAGACTGAGTGTTTCAGTGTGTGTTGCTTATTGGGTGTTATCAGCCATCATCAGCCATAAATCACATCTTCTCTGTTAGACATTATTTCATTTGTATTCATGGTCCTTATCTAACTTTGAGCACTTCTTATAAAGGCCCCGGTCCCGGTCCAGAGACAGCGGCGATGAGAACGATAACATCCAGGAGAGACACTTCAGACCTCACTTCCTGCAGGCGCCCGGAGACCTGATCGTTCAGGAGGGGAGGCTCTGTAGGATGGACTGCAAGGTACACACACACACACACACACACACACACACACACACACACACACACACACACACACACACACACACACACACACACACACACACACACACACACACACGTATACATCACTTCAGGGGACATTACATTGACTTACATGCATTTCCTGGGGACTTATCCTAAACTCAACCATAACGGCCCGTCCACAAAGCGGCGTGCGTTGAAGCTTGGTCCATTCACTTGAATGGGGTGACGTCACGCTTCGCCGAACAACATTGTGGGGAGCGTAGCTACGCGTTGCTCGCTGCAAAAGTTGAGCCATGTTCAACTTTTGAAGCTTCTGAAGCTTCGGTGGAAGCGTCAGCCAATCAAATCCCGTTTATGCTGGGAGAGACACACCGCAGGTCATTTCCTCATATTCCAAAAAATGGAGCAAGCTTCAACGCACGCCGCTGTGTGGACGGGCCGTAACCAACACATGCCTAACCCTAACCCTAACCCTGAACCTAAAATGAATGATTCCCCTTATGAGGACCTCCATGTTGTCCCCATAAGGGAGGTGAGTCCCCACACGTGACTGTGTAAACAGATTTAGGTCCCCACAAGTATAGTAATGCTAGGCCCACACACTATTTAAAATGACACATGTTAGGCAAAAAGAGACAATATGACTGCAAATAGGCACAAAACTGAGGGTATATTTAAATGATGGACTTTAAGGTGAGAGGACACACACAAACTGTGGGGGGGGGCTGCAAGGTGAGGGGACAAACACACACTAAACTTCTTCACTCAAGTAAAAGTAAAGAAGTATGGGCTTCGAAATGTACTTAAGTAAAAAGTACCCATAACTTTGTGTCCTTGTGACACTTCGCCCTCGTGTTCTGTATTCACTGTTCCATGTGTGATATGTGTGATATGTAAAGCGCTTGAGCATTCGAAAAAGTGCTCTAATAAATGTAATTAAACGCAGATTAAAACTAAAGGAACCAGCCGGTTTTTAAAATGTAAGAAGTAGAAAGTACAGGTATTTGTGTTCAACATGTAAGAAGTAGAAAGTACAGGTATTTGTGTTCAACATGTAAGAAGTAGAAAGTACAGGTATTTGTGTTCAACATGTAAGAAGTAGAAAGTACAGGTATTTGTGTTCAACATGTAAGAAGTAGAAAGTACAGGTATTTGGGTTCAAAATGTAAGAAGTAGAAAGTACAGGTATTTGAGTTCAACATGTAAGAAGTAGAAAGTACAGGTATTTGGGTTCAACATGTAAGAAGTAGAAAGTACAGGTATTTGGGTTCAACATGTAAGAAGTAAAAGTACAGGTATTTGGGTTCAACATGTAAGAAGTAGAAAGTACAGGTATTTGTGTTCAACATGTAAGAAGTAGAAAGTACAGGTATTTGGGTTCAACATGTAAGAAGTAGAAAGTACAGGTATTTGTGTTCAACGTGTAAGAAGTAGAAAGTACAGGTATTTGTGTTCAACATGTAAGAAGTAGAAAGTACAGGTATTTGGGTTCAACATGTAAGAAGTAGAAAGTACAGGTATTTGTGTTCAACATGTAAGAAGTAGAAAGTACAGGTATTTGGGTTCAACATGTAAGAAGTAGAAAGTACAGGTATTTGTGTTCAACATGTAAGAAGTAGAAAGTACAGGTATTTGGGTTCAACATGTAAGAAGTAGAAAGTACAGGTATTTGAGTTCAACATGTAAGAAGTAGAAAGTACAGGTATTTGTGTTCAACATGTAAGAAGTAGAAAGTACAGGTATTTGTGTTCAACATGTAAGAAGTAGAAAGTACAGGTATTTGTGTTCAACATGTAAGAAGTAGAAAGTACAGGTATTTGGGTTCAACATGTAAGAAGTAGAAAGTACAGGTATTTGTGTTCAACATGTAAGAAGTAGAAAGTACAGGTATTTGGGTTCAACATGTAAGAAGTAGAAAGTACAGGTATTTGTGTTCAACGTGTAAGAAGTAGAAAGTACAGGTATTTGGGTTCAACATGTAAGAAGTAGAAAGTACAGGTATTTGTGTTCAACATGTAAGAAGTAGAAAGTACAGGTATTTGGGTTCAACATGTAAGAAGTAGAAAGTACAGGTATTTGTGTTCAACGTGTAAGAAGTAGAAAGTACAGGTATTTGTGTTCAACATGTAAGAAGTAGAAAGTACAGGTATTTGGGTTCAACATGTAAGAAGTAGAAAGTACAGGTATTTGTGTTCAACATGTAAGAAGTAGAAAGTACAGGTATTTGGGTTCAACATGTAAGAAGTAGAAAGTACAGGTATTTGTGTTCAACATGTAAGAAGTAGAAAGTACAGGTATTTGGGTTCAACATGTAAGAAGTAGAAAGTACAGGTATTTGAGTTCAACATGTAAGAAGTAGAAAGTACAGTATTGTGTTCAACATGTAAGAAGTAGAAAGTACAGGTATTTGTGTTCAACATGTAAGAAGTAGAAAGTACAGGTATTTGTGTTCAACATGTAAGAAGTAGAAAGTACAGGTATTTGGGTTCAACATGTAAGAAGTAGAAAGTACAGGTATTTGTGTTCAACATGTAAGAAGTAGAAAGTACAGGTATTTGGGTTCAACATGTAAGAAGTAGAAAGTACAGGTATTTGTGTTCAACGTGTAAGAAGTAGAAAGTACAGGTATTTGTGTTCAACATGTAAGAAGTAGAAAGTACAGGTATTTGTGTTCAACATGTAAGAAGTAGAAAGTACAGGTATTTGGGTTCAAAATGTAAGAAGTAGAAAGTACAGGTATTTGGGTTCAACATGTAAGAAGTAGAAAGTACAGGTATTTGTGTTCAACATGTAAGAAGTAGAAAGTACAGGTATTTGTGTTCAACATGTAAGAAGTAGAAAGTACAGGTATTTGTGTTCAACATGTAAGAAGTAGAAAGTACAGGTATTAGTGTTCAACATGTAAGAAGTAGAAAGTACAGGTATTAGTGTTCAAAATGTAAGAAGTAGAGAGTACAGGTATTTGTGTTCAACATGTAAGAAGTAGAAAGTACAGGTATTTGTAAAAAGTGGTCAGAAAAATAAGTAGTGGAGTAAAGTACTGATACCAGAAAATGTACTTAAGTACAGTAACAAAGTATTTGTACTCCACTACTTCCCCCCCATCAGGTGAGCGGGCTGCCGACCCCTGACCTCCTGTGGCAGCTGAACGGACAGACGATCCGCCCTGACTCCGCCCACAAGATGCTGGTGAGAGAGAATGGAGTCCACTCATTGGTTGTTGAGCCGGTGAGCAGCCGAGACGCCGGGATCTACACCTGCATCGCCTCCAACAGGGCGGGGCAGAACTCCTTCAACCTGGAGCTCATCGTGGCAGGTACACAGAGACACACACACACACACACACACACACACACACACACACACACACACCACACACACACACACACACACACACAAAAACTATCAAAAAGCAAAGTAAAAACAACAAAAAGAGACACAAAACTGACAAAAACAAAACATTGCCAAAGATTATGCAAAAACACCTGACGTGTGTGTGTGTGTGTGTGTGTCTCTCTCGTATGTCAGTGTGTGTGTGTGTTTCTCCTCTCTGTGCAGTGTGTGTACGTGTCTTGTCTTTTCTGAAAAAGACAATTACGATAAAAATTAAAGTTATATCATTGATCATACGCTAGCATTCTTGTGTGTGTGTGTGTGTGTGTGTGTGTGTGTGTGTGTGTGTGTGTGTGTGTGTGTGTGTGTGTGTGTGTGTGTGTGTGTGTGTGTGTGTGTGTGTGTGTGTGTGTGTGTGTGTGTGTGTGTGTGTGTGTGTGTGTGTGTGTGCCGTGTCTCTAACCCCTGATTGGTCCTCTCTCAGCTCGTGAGATGCACAAAGCCCCCTCCTTCGTGGAGAAGCTCCAGAACACCGTGGTGAGCGAGGGTCACCCGGTGAGGATGGAGTGCCGAGTCAGCGGGTGCCGGCCCCCCAGATCTTCTGGAAGAGGGAGAACGAGTCCTTCACCCACACGGACAGAATCAGGTACACAACAACAACAACAACAACACTAAGCCTGTAGATAACTGCCGAATTTGATTCAATATTTAATTCCTTCTATTCCTTTGTAAATACTATGTAAATATAAAACAAGTGTTACAGATTGTTTACAGGAGTCTTTCTCCCAGTTATTTTATTTAGATCTGTCAACAGACGGGAAGAAAAGTGTTGTCTTTTAGGTCTGAGTGTTGTTCTCAGGCGTTTGTTGTTGTCGTACTCATTTCGGCCACAAGAGGCTGCAGCTTTACCCCGAGTCTTAAATATTGGAAAGCATGTTTTCTTACAGATTTAATTTCTCTATGCAAGCAGAAACACAATATATATGTTTCACCTGTACTAAAGTATGCACCTTCTTAAAATGACCCTGTAAACACTTTCTTTAAAGTGATAAACATAAACAAAGAGGATTAAACCCTGAAACCTATTTTAAACACAGATCACCAAAAAGAGAGGAAGTCCTCTCCTGTCTCTCAGGGACTCTTTTATGTTGGCACCACTTTAATTTGCATTCCCCCCCACAAAGAATGCACACTATACCTGACCTCATCCCCTCCCGTTAAATGTGTGTCTCTTTTCTCCCAGCATGCACCAGGATAACTGCGGCTACCTGTGTATGATCATCCAGCCGGCGATGAAGGAGGACGCCGGCTGGTTCACCGTCTCCGCCAAGAACGAGGCGGGAATCATATCGAGCACCGCACGCCTCGACGTGAACAGTGAGACACACACTATTCATCATCGCTTCATTTGTTGATTTGTTGATTTATTTTTCCATTTGGTTGTTTGTTTCTTTAATTCATACATTTTATCTATGGAGGACAGCTTTAGTCCGTAGATAACCATCTTTCAGTGAAACAGATTTGATATCTCTGCTATAAACACACACACACACATTCCATGTATACATCACTTCAGGGGACATTACATTGACTTACATGCATTTCCTGGAGACTTATCCTAACCCTGACCCTAACCAAGTCTTCACCCTAAAATTAATGAGTCCCCTTATGGGGACCTCCATTTTGTCCCCATAAGGGAGGCCAGTCCCCACACGTGACTGTGTAAACAGATTTAGGTCCCCACAAGGATAGTAATGCTAGGACACACAACACACACACACACACACACACACACACACACACACACACACACACACACACACACACACACACACACACACACACACACACTCTCTCTCTCACAGATCCAGATACCTTGTGTAAAATGTGTTGTGTGTCTAAGATGTAACTTAATAATAATTAGATATTTATAGTGCTTTTCCTAGTGCTCAATCACTCTTAACTAGCCATTAACTAGCTTAACTAGCCTCTATCTGTAACTTCTCTGTATTATATTAAATAATATAATATATTAAATCCCCCTCTCCCCCCTCTCCCCCCCCCCAGCCCAGTGGCAGCAGCCCCTCGCCCCCCGGATGAAGAAGGTCCGCCCCTCCAGCAGTCGCTACGCCGCTCTGACGGAGCGAGGACTCGATGTGAAGGCCGCCTTCTTCCCTGACTCCTCCCCCTGCAGCCTGGGGGCCTGGTGGAGAGCGACGACCTGTAGACCCCCCCCCAAACACACCTGAGACCCCCCCCAAACACCTGAGACACCTGAGACCCCCCTGAAACACCCACCTAACACCTGAGAGAAAGACTCTTTATGACGGAGACGAGGGCCTCAGACTGAAGCTTTTCTTACCTTTTTATAGTTTTCACACATTATATCCCACAATGCATCAACAGAAAACACTCCCAAGGCTTTGTTTATCATCTGCACCTGAACGCACCACGAGGAGTTCATGTTCCAGTGCCTCTGTAAAGACAAAGAAATCGACCCGAGGAAACGCCCGAGTCCTGACTCCTCCTGAAAGACAGAGTGTGTTCTGGAGGAAGTGTGCTCCTTCTGTGGATCATCTCCTGCTCATTCAAGTGATTAAAACACACTAGTTTGATACACAGAGCACTACAGGAGGGTATCACACACACTGCAATATGTAAAGGATTCACACACAGCGTCAGTGTGTGTCAGATGTTGGGAGAGCAGCTGGAAGTTTCATTTAAAGGAACAGGATGTTAAAGAAGGAGAGCTACGGCAGAGGATGAGGGTCAGATGAGACACTGCAGGAGAATGTATAGAAAAGAACAGATCTCCCCCATGAAGCGTGAGTGTGTGTTTGTGTGTGTGTGTGTGTGTGTGTGTGTGTGTGTGTGTGTGTGGTGTGTGTGTGTGTGTGTGTGTGTGTGTGTGTTGTGTGTGTGGTGTGAGAAACTTGAACAAACATGTCCAACATTTTAGAGGAAAAAGGTTCAGATATTTCATGAAATAAATTTGATTCAATTTGAAAATGCATAAATCAAATCAAATCAAATCAAATCAGGTTTTATTTATAAAGCACATTTAAAAGCGATTTTTGGTCGAGCCAAAGTGCTGTACATGTAATAAAAAAAACACATTATTACAAAACACAATAAACGACAAAATTACAACAGATATAACTATAACAGATATAAAACACACGGAAAAGTCAGTAGTTGTGCTCCGCTCTAACTAGAAGGCCAGAGAGAAGAAATGTGTTTTTAATGTGGATTTAAAAACCCCTAGGGTCTGGGCCGACCTCACATGGAGGGGCAGAGTGTTCCAGAGCCTAGGGCCAGCTGCTGCGAAGGCTCGGTGCCCTCGGGTTTTGAGCCTGGTCTTGGGCACTACCAGCAGCAGCTGGTCAGCTGACCTTAAAACTCTGGCTGGGGTGTAGCGCTGGAGGAGTTCAGCTATATAGGCCGGAGCCAGCCCATTTAGGGCTTTAAAAACAAATAAAAGGACTTTAAAATCAATTCTGAGCCGAACTGGAAGCCAGTGTAATGAGGCCAGAATAGGGGTGATGTGGTCGCGCTTTTTGTGACCAGTCAGTAAACGTGCAGCCGCGTTTTGGACTAGCTGTAAGCGTTTGATTGAGGCCTGGTCCATACCCACATACAGAGCGTTACAATAGTCCAGTCTCGAGGTTACAAAGGCGTTGATAACCCTTTCTAAGTCATTAAAAGATAAATACGACTTGGTTTTAGCCAATAGTCTTATTTAAAAAAGCAGGATTTTACTACGGTGCTGACCTGCTTGTCAAATTTAAAAGTGCTGGTGAAGGTCACTCCAAGGTTCATGACCGAGGGGAGGATGTTTTTATTGAGAGAGCCCAGAATATCAACCGGAAAGGCTGGAGGTTGCGGTCCAAAAAAGATTACCTCGGTCTTGCTCTCGTTGAGGTTGAGAAAGTTATTGCTCAGCCAGGATTTGATCTCTGCCAAGCAGTCCATCAGCTGCTGTAGTGAGTGTGTGACATTTGCTTTGAGAGGCAGATAGATCTGTACATCGTCGGCATAAGGAGAAAAGTCATATTAATTAAGTGGAAAGAATACAAGGGAACCTTTCAGAGCAAACATTGTAAATTTTATGAAAAAAGTCTAATGTTTTCTTAAAAAACTTCTTAAAAGTGAATAAAACTCCTACCTGTTGAACACTCTGCAGGTGGATGGGGTAACATATTTAACACAGAGAAATCACCATGAAACTTCCCACCTTCATTACTGACATTAACACAACTATCTTTTATATTACAAGTTTTCTGACAGGTTGTGTTTAAATATGCAAATGAGGCGTTATATAAGGGGAGTTTAGGAGAAGTCTGCAGACAGAGTTAGAGAAATAAACTCCTAAATGTGGATTTGAGACGTTCTCTTTCCACTCGTCTGAAAGGAGACGTGGTATGGGAAGCTACAAAGTGCTTTGTACATGTCTTAGCCTGTAGTGTCTCAGATGCAGTTTCACATTTGGCCCTCATCCTCTTCCGTAGTAGATGTGTTTACAGCGGGACTAAAGGAAGAAGGAGATGAAGCAGGTTTCTCTGATGGTGTTCAGCTCTCATTCTCTCTGAGGTGGTGTCTGATCAAATGGAGATGTGTGATTATTTTCTCTCTGCTGTTCATTAGGAAATGTCCTGTGAGCTTTCAGTGTTTCTCACACACGTCACAGATCGTCCATTTTTTTTGTATGAAACAAAAACAGCGATTTGGACATAAATGATATCAGCAGCCTGTAGTTCACTGACGATCTGTATCATGAAGTTTGATAAGGATATATTTACGCCTTGAATCACGTGAATGCAAACACGCTCTCTGTGCATGTTGCTTTGGACACCACATGTTTCCAGGATGTATCAAAAGCTTCTAGTTTTTAAAACCTGGTAGAAAGTGAAAAGTATATTTATATCTTCTGTTTCCTCTGCTTCAGCTTCTGTGTTTGCACATTTCTATGCCGATCGATGCCTGTATATGGATTTTTCTCCTGATGATATTTTAGGTTATGAAAGTTAATAAAAATGAAACTCTTGAGAGACGGCGTGAGATTAATTTATATGTTTGTTTCTTTCATTGACAAATGCTTTAGGACAGCTTCAGTCAGTCACCGTAGATAAAACATGTTTCAGTGAAACAGATTTGATATCTCAGCTGTAACCACACACACACACACACACACACACACACACACACACACACACACACACCACACACACACACACACACACACACACACCTGCCGGTCAAATGTCCGGTAATAATTAGGGATGCTCCGATCGGCCGCCGGTCATTAACGGCCGATATTCACTCTTACTAGTTTGATCGGTGCTCTCTATAAAGGCCGATCAGGAGAGCTGGAACTGATCGATATGGACATAAACGCGAGTGAAGTATACAGATGGAGCATCTTATTTCAGACTCCAGCATACAGCTTCCTGCCTACTACCAGCCAGTTACCTGCCTAAGACCTGCCAAAGACCAGTATCTGGGAATGTTAAGCCCTCCCACTATTTTCCAAGAGGGCGTTGCCAGATTTTCAATTTCAGGATTTAACCAGGAGATGGCGCTATATATTAAATAACTATGGCCAAACTAAGACTTAGTTTTTCACAAGAGAAAATGCAGATATTATATAAAAAACTAAAGTTAAAATCTTGTTTTTAATGCCCCAAGAGCAATAAAAACACTTGTTAAAAAATCCTGAGTGAGGCTTTCATAAATTGCATTTAGCTGATGCTTTTATCCAAAGCGACTTACTATTTAATAAATGATAAATGATTATTCATAACAAATATGAGTGATGTGTGATTATTATTCATGCTATATACTGATATAGGGCTAAGTAAGCAATCAATCCTGCAAATGAACCCTTAGTTGTTCAATATATTTATTCAGACAATGTGAGTAGAAATACAGAAATTCTGCTCCCACCTAAGGCCAACGTTGCAATATTACAACATTTCCCTAAAAACTTACCAAAACGTAAACATTTTTAAAACTCTTTCATTTCTGCTCCAGAGGCCAGGGGTTAAATTGGGATTTTATATGTGGGGGGGCTCTGTTAGAAGGTGCGACGGGGAGGGGAGAGAGTTAGACGCTCGTGAATTGTCAACGGGGGGGGGCCTCTCTGCACGGAGGAGCCGCGGAGGAAGAGACACACGTTCACTAAGCCGAATCACAGTGATCTGCTATTTTAAAGTAAATTCAACACATATCGACCCTAAATATAGCATATATTAAGAACGAGAAAGTGTTAACATCGTTTTTTGTAAACATATGACAAATGTGCGAGGGTGATGACATCAGAGCATCGTCCTATGGGCTTAGCCCCGGACAGGTACAACAGGTATTCACTCAGAGGGGGGTAGGTACCCATTTACATGTCAAAAATCAACATACAGTAGGGGGTGGGGGATGGTGAACGGTATGGTCAATGTAATTAATTCATGTAATAAAAACATCTCAGGTCAGTAACACTGAAAGCTAAATGTGCGTACGTAGCGCTGTAACTTCCTCCACAAAAGCAGCCTTCTGTTTATTCAACGTGGTGGGGGCCGAAGGAACCGGGCAGAGTTTTTCGCCGGTCAACGTGTGTGAAAGTTTAAATCTTCCTTATTGAGCTTTAAAACAAATGAATAACGACTATATATAATAATAAAATAAACACCGGCATTAAATAAAAAGTCATGAAAGAGATAAGGAGGAGAAAAGGTTTAAGGAAGTAAGCAAGGAATACAGAATGTCGAAATCCTCTGTTTCACGCGATGTCGAACATTGAAAAGTCCTTATAAAATGATAGAATTTAAAAGAGTGAAAAAGCATGCATTAATGAATCCCCAAAATCTACAGAATACATTTAATTTAAGGGGAGCAGTTACTGAGAAGTATATAATGAGAACTGCTACCAATGGTGGCCTATTTAGTTTATTAAGAAATACATATTTTTAGCTATTCATTCGCAGAAATGTAAAGTGATCTATCTAAGTTCTATTCATATTCTTGACGGGAAGAGTTAGTATACAATAGGCTTTAAAAGCCTTCTCCAAATCAAACCAAGATATCTTGGGTCAGTCTTTTCTTCCAAAAAGTTTGTGACAAGATGTGAAGTTAACAGGTATTCACTCAGAGGGGGGTAGGTGAACCGGGCAGAGTTTTTCGCCGGTCAACGTGTGTGAAAGTTTAAATCTTCCTTATTGAGCTTTAAAACAAATGAATAACGACTATATATAATAATAAAATAAACACCGGCTGTTGTTATGCCTGCTGTAACGTTAAATTACTCCGTTCTCCGCTTAAGTAATTATGCCGTTACAAGCTTCATAGTTGTATTTATCATCTAAATTTGCCGAAACAAGTTTAATATTCTGAAAGCCAAGACTTTGTTTATTTGAAATCAGATGAAAACAAACTGTAACCGTGTTATCTTGATATTTCCGGCACAGACCCTTTCATACCGGTGTTGTGCCAAATTATGCACCCCCGTCATGAAATGCCCCCCTTAAAAATATGCTGACAAAGACTATGTAACATTTGTAAACATATATTTTGATTATTATATGACAAATATGTAAAATTAAACAATACATTTTAAAGCACGTGTATACAGACAGGACGTAACAATAATAACAAAAAAAAAGATTTAAAAAAAAAAACTGAAAAGGAAGTGACGAATGAATTTCGACACCACTACCATCAAATACGGAGCGAAAAGTTTAACCACAAGAATCAAGACTATGAGCTACCACTAAACAACTCACAGTCTGAAAATTACCATTAATAAAAACCCTGAACGTTTACTTTTCGTTTTAAACATCGTTTTAAGGTGTAAACGTGTCATTTAGAAATGCGCGTTCCCGTGACAAGGGGGGCATTTCATGAAAACATGAAACAGTCATATTTGGAGCGTTATGTTAGAATGAAACAGCGAGGTCGTGACTCACAAAAAAAAAGTGTTACTTCACTAACTGTAAGCTTGTCACTCAGAGTAACCTACAGTTAACTTAACTGTTGGAAAAGAAAGATCAGGGGGGGGAGAGAGCTGTGATGGGCCATTCGGTGTGTAAACACACAGCTGAGAGCTGCCGTTTCATTCTGACAGTTTAAAAAACGGTAACAACGGAAAAAATTCTTAGCGGATGCATGTCAATTTAAATCAATACATACAACTATTTTTTAAACAATAAAAACATTTTCTAAATCCATAAAAGCATTTCAATTAATATTGGGAGTCATGTCGTTACTTTGTGAGAATGTGGCCATGTAATAAGCGGGATAATTTGCAGCGACTTGGTCATTATGGGTAAAAATAACACCCAGGGATCAAGATCCCTCCGCTACGCGGATCTGCCTGACAAGGCTCCATTAAAATATAAATATGTTTAGTGAATTACTGAGTTTAGGCACGTTAATAACATTTTAATGAAGTTGAATACAGTATATTCATATTTGTCAGTGATTTCATGTCAATTCGGCGAACATAAACATAAATGATCGTGGTGAAGATGATGATTAAATTAGGATTACAAATCGAGAGCCGGCTGCATTTCCTCTCGTTCGTTTTTTTCGACTAAACAACATTATTTTGTTAAATAACAACATGGTGATGTTTTGTAAATGATTACATGTCTTATTTAGCACAGACTATGATCCTATCCGTGACATATGGATCTTAACAAAGATCCGCTATACATTAGTACCAGACATATGTACATCCAGCTTACTGTGTCGAAGTTGATTTCATATGACTCCAGTGTGGAACCCCACTGCACCCCCTGGTGGATCAATGATCCATTGCAGCTGGCTTCACAATAATTAAATGTATTTATCACGGGTCAGACTGGGGGCCGGCTCTTCATCACGGGCCGATCACGGGCCGATCACGGACCAATCACGGACCAATCACGACCCTCGCGTTTCAAACTGTCCAAAATAAGACGCTCCATCTGTAGAGAGGCGAAGTCCCTCCCCTTCTGGTGGACCTCCATGGGACCTTATTTAGGAAAAATAATGTATTGAAGTCAATGGGGAGAGAAAAGTTATCTTTCGATCCCGTTTGAATTGCGCCACGAATTAACATACGATGTTTGTCAATTTAAAAGATAATTTTGCAAGTAAAAAAAAAATGTTTTGCCGTAAAACTTTGAAGTAAGACTTTTTGTGTGAAACCGCTCAATGAACTACATCTCTGGTCTCGCACAACAACACACGTCACCAAGATGGCCGTCACTACTGTCTTGCCAAAAAAGGGATTGACTACCCTCACTATCACCCTCTCACCCTGACCCTCACCCTACCCTCACCCTCACTATCACCACAATGAAACACGTCCAGAAGAATGTCATGCAAAGCTGCCTGCCTTCGATTCTCCCTGAACTGCCTGATCTTTTTAATGTTCAATGTTAACCATTTGTGCAGATAGCATGAAGTAGAAAAGATCGCCGATGCTAATGTAGCGTTAGCGTTAGCATGTCTCCCCAGGGGCATCCGGGCTTAAACGGTTTATTATAGAATGATCACACTGTGACAGTACTCTTCAAAGGGTTCACGAAATATGACTACTACTCTTACTGTTTAACATTTTGGGTTACTTCATGTTAAGGCTAATAACAATGACAAGGCTAAGGCTGTAATGCTAACTAACGTGCTCACTTACGCGACTCTGGGATTTGTAGTCTTTCTAGTTGCGTATTTTCTGACTTTTTTGACATGGAAATGATTTTTTATGATTGACAAATATCATATGTGTAATTCATGGCACAATTCAAACGGGATCGAAAGATACGTTTTCTCTCCCCATTGACTTCAATACATTGAGATCCTTCAACGTATGCAGTAAGATGCTGGAGATCTTCTATCAGTCTGTTGTGGCTAGTGCACTCTTCTTTGCTGCGGTCTGCTGGGGGGGCAGCATCAGAGCCGGTGACACCAGCAGGATCAATAAACTGATCAGGAAAGCTGGGTCAGTCATCGGCATCAAGCTGGACCCCTTTGAAGCTGTGGTGGAGAGGAGGACACTGA
The DNA here is from genome assembly GCA_012861695.1 of Trematomus loennbergii. Classification (NCBI taxonomy): domain Eukaryota; kingdom Metazoa; phylum Chordata; class Actinopteri; order Perciformes; family Nototheniidae; genus Trematomus; species Trematomus loennbergii. Next base: position 863,918 of record JAAOOA010000064.1, on the reverse strand, counting down.
ACAGGCTGTTGTCCATCATGGATAACCCCACCCATCCTCTCCACCTGCAGCTGGACAGTCAACGGAGCTCCTTCTCCAACAGACTGCTGCAGCTCCCCTGTCACAAGGACAGATACTGGAAAACATTCCTGCCCACTGCAATAACACTGTACAACAAATCACCTCTGGCTGGAAGAGAACTCTCTGCTCCATAGTTTCTCTTGAAATAAAACCACGTTGTACATTTTACTCATACATAATCTGTTTCATATTTAATACTCCATATTCCATATATTTTGAATATATATATATTATTTGTAATATATATATAATATCTGCATGTATATTTTCTATTTCGACATGTATATTTTATATTTTATTTTATTTCTATTCTTGTATATTTTGTAGTTTTGTTTTATGTAAAATGCCTTTTATGCTGCTGTAACAATAACAATTTCCCAATTTGGGATCAATAAAGTACGATCTATCTATCTATCTATCTATCTATCTAATTTTTCCGAAATAAGGTCCCATGGGTCAGAAGTAGATGGGCGGGACTTCACCACTCTATAACCGGACGCGAGAGAGAGATCAGAGATCAGAGATCAGCTGCTGAGTCTGACCGAGACACGCAGCTCTGATCACCTGAAGCTCCGCCCACTGTTTAGTGAGCTGCATGAGAAACTGACCGGCTGTCAAGAGAGAGAGGGAGAGGGAGAGAGATTGATTGATTGATTGATTGAAAAGTTTATTAACAGCTTGTATATTGGGTACAGTACAGTACAGCTCAAAACATACAATTGTTAAGGGGATGCAGACCAGAGAAGACTTTCGTCTTGTTTACATCAGGGTCCCCCATTTCCAATTCATCATATCATTTAAGACATATAAGACATATTTGACATACAGATGGCTTATTTACAATTTACATACAGGTGGTTTTTTACATACAGATGGCTTATTTACAATTTTCATTTTAGATTTCGTTCTAATACATCCTAACCGGACATTTAAGACATACCAAGTCTACAGATATACAGTTAGTAACAGAGTCTAAAATGCGAGTATATACATAGATGGGGGGGGAAGCTGTCCATTGTACGACAGGTTGAGATTTGTACCATTACCGATAGATAGAGAGAGAGAGGGAGGCTCCGTTTCTCCCGTGTTATTATTCAAAGTTAATGTAAGTTAATGTAAACTTTTGAATAATGTGTGTTTGAATGTAATAATTATGTTGTTTTGTTTGTGGAAGCGCATAATCTTTTGAAAAATGAATCTGAACTTTTCGATCTTTTTGGATTATAAACTGAAGCAATATAAAAACGAGCCCCATTAACTGAGTTTTAAACATCAGCATATCCGGTCAGAGTTCGGTAATTACCTGCTAACAGAAACTTTGCTACACAATTGTTATTAGGGTCTGAGACCTAGGTCGGCGAAGACCCTATTGAAATCGGTCGCGCAGCGACCGATAAACCTTTGACCCCCGCAACATATGTGAAAACTCACCAAATGTTGCACGCGCGTCAGAAGTGGTGCAACTTCAGATGTGTAATTGGTTCCGGAACTTTGCGTCAAAAATTGCGTAGGCCACGCCCACTTCCGTTTTTAACGTAAACTCCCCCACTTTAACTTTCACGTAAACGAACGAAACTCGCTACGCATATCTAGGGTGCGGAGACAAACCAAAAAGCCTCTTGGAGGGGTATAAAATAACGTACAGGAAGCCGGCCATTTTGAATTTGGCGTCGGAAAAACGCGATTATCGCGTTTTTCGTCCTCCGCACGAAATCTATCTTCTCCCAGGGACTTTATCCGTACGACTCGAAATTCGTCGGGTAGCGTCTCGAGACATGGGCAATTCAAAGTTATCACGGAAGTCTTTTTTCTTTCGCACGGCGTAGCCGTGATTTGGCGCCAAAGTTCGCGTTCGCTCGATGCTCGGCCATCCCTCGCCATGGAACACGATGATGTCATAACGCCAACTGACATACTCAGAACGCCACCAAACTTCACATGATGGTTAACACTGCGGCCCTGAACAGCTCTACGTCAAATTTGATGTTACTTAATATGGCGTTACCATGGCAACGATCCCTCGCCATAAAACACGGTGTCGCTGTAACTCCAATGGACACGGTCCCATCGTCCCCCAATCTTCACTTTTATATCACCGGTCCATGCCTCAACAGCTCTACGTGAAATCTGAGATCTCACCGTATGCCGTTTCCATGGCAACGCATCCCTCGCCATAAAACACAATGTTGTCTTAAGTCAATGGAAAATGGTCCAAACTGCACCACACTTCAGATGATGGCTAATGGTCCGGCCCTCAACAGCTCTACGCCAATTATGGGATGTCATCATATGCCGTTTCCATGGCAACGCATCCCTCGCCATAAAACACGGTGTCGCTGTAACTCCAATGGACACGGTCCCATCGTCCCCCAATCTTCACTTTTATATCACCGGCACCAGACTTCAGATGATGGCTAATGGTCCGGCCCTGAACAGCTCTACGCCAATTATGGGATGTCATCATATGCCGTTGCCATGGTGACAGATCCCTCGCCATGAAACACAGTGTTGTCATAACTCGATGGAAAATGGTCCAAACTGCACCAGACTTCAGATGACAGTTAATGGTCCGGCCCTCAACACCTCAATATGACAATAGTGAGTTTTCCTCAAAAGCTGTTGCCATGGCAACGCATCCCTCGCCGTTAAGCACGATATTGCTATAACTCCTGTGTAAATGGTAAAAAAGTGTTCAAATTTCCCATGTGTGCTAACCGTCAAGCCCTCGACACATATATGTGTCAGTTTTGAGATTTCGTCAAATGTCGTTGCTATGGTAACAAAATGGTCGCCGTGAAACATGTTTTCTCATAACTCCAGTTAACATGCTCCAAACGGCCCAAAACTTCACAGGTTTGATAACGATGCAGCCCTCAACACATCTAGGCGTATTATGGGGTGTCATCAAATTCCGTTGCCATGGCGACAGATCACTCGCCATCAAACACAATGTTTATGATACTGCTGTAACTCCCATGTACGTTGTCTGAAACTTCCCACGTTTGCCAACGGCCGAGTCCTTGAGACACCTAGACACACACGTCGACGTGCGGACAACAGGATCCCCCATAGACCAGTCGATCTTCAGACAGCTGGAGACTGGAGACCCGTCCTCTTCCTCATCTTTTAAATCACTCATCTTCTTAAGTCTGAGAGATAAACCATGAACACCACACAAACACACACACACACACACACACACACACACACACACACACACACACACACACACACATACATACACTTGAACATCAGCAGGAGAGGACTCTTTAAAGAAGAGACACTACATACTGATATACACCTGAATATCAGCAGGAGAGGACTCTTTAAAGTAGAGACACTACATACTGATATACACCTGAACATCAACAGGAGAGGACTCTTTAAAGTAGAGACACTACATACTGATATACACCTGAACATCAGCAGGAGAGGACTCTTTAAAGTAGAGACACTACATACTGATATACACCTGAATATCAGCAGGAGAGGACTCTTTTTTCTCAGGAATTCCTCAGTTCTCTAAACGCCTGTTTGTTTCGACTCCTCTCTCCTCGGTTCCCCTCCTCGATTCCTCCGCTCGCATCTCCTGTGGGCGGGACTAAGACGAGAGGAGGTGCAAACTGAGAAATTAGAAAGGGCTAAAGGCTCCCAGGTGCCAATAACAAAACAGTTAATATTCTGGGAAAATACAGTAATTTATTTGTAACCCGGGTTATTTGACTGTTTCTAGATTGTACAGAGGTTCCCTGAACGCCTCACAGCGAGCAGAGAGACAGACGCCGCCAGCTAAGCTCCTCCAGGCAGGTGTTAAGAATTAAGAAATGTTATTTTAGATGTAAAAGTTTTAAATCAAATGCACTGAGGACAGCTAGTGTGTTCCACAGAATGAACAGCGGCAGAATATCAGTGAAGAAAAAGGAGAACTTTCGGGAGAAACTGTCCTGTGAGTCAGCATTTAGTTAGTATTCAGTTAGCTTGCTAGCCTAACGGTTGAACATGCATGCGCAACTTTAACCACGCTCCCCAAAATGCTCGTTCACATCAAGCACGTCAATTTCAAGAGAAGAAGAAGAAGAAGAAGCATAACAGCACCGCGCGTTCATGACAGCATGGTAATGGTTTGTTATTATGATGGATTTGATATTAACGAGGCGGCCGTTGCAGTTAGCAGCTAGCGGCTAGCTAGTAATTATGCTAATTTACACATCAGTCGTTATGTAGGCTACTTTTATATTACGCTGATGTAACAGGATCTAGTGATATCCAAGCAACAGAGCTTAATTTAGCATGATACTTGTGTGGGTTGTAGCCTACATGAAACCACTTGGTAATATATACAAATATATGTATTTTGAGTTATGATCAATTGTGATTTAAATCTAAAAAGTAAAGCTGATGATGGATTACTGTGGTGGAGTTAAAATAACAATAGCCTATTTCTCTTTGAAATGTGATGGAGTAAAAGAATAGTAACTGTGATTATTCATGTTAAGTACCCAACAAGTAACTAAAACGTATAATACTTGAAGGAAAGGTGTAAAATGTTTCCATAATTACCAATATCACACACTACAACACAGACTATAACACCCCTTGTTGTTAAATACCAACCATGTGTGTATATATATATATATATATATAATACATACAGCGGCATGTATGTATGTTTTCATGTTTTAGCGGCATACATTATACCGCTAAAACTGTGTAATATACCAGGCTGCTAAATCCTCCAAACTGTTACAGGATGTGTATTTTGTAAAATGTGTAACTTTTTTTATTATAATTTCTGGTTTTTAATCTTTAATACTTTTTTATGCATACTTTAAGTAACATTAGGCTGTCATTGGCTCTTTTCTGCTGTAACAATGTAAATGTATTCTGATTCTGATCTAATTGATATGTTTTGTCACAGTTTGTTTCCCTATATTGCGACACTATATTTCTCCTTTTTTTACAGACATCCCCAACCATAGTGGAATGCTGTTGTAAAGGATTGCACTGATCCGTGCATCAATACCTTCACCCAGCTTTGAGGTCTCCAATGAATGAAATCATCTTGTCGCTGGGAAAAATGTGAACAAATAAATCTCACAAAGAGTGACTTTCTGGTGTAATCATTATAATATCAAAGACAAGCACTTTTACTAACAATTATAAAATCATTCAGCAGCAGAGGTTGGGGTGAAAACAGCATTTCTCATCACATCTCCTCTTCATCCCATCTCCTTTCATCACATCCAGTGCCAGGAGAGCTAATCCAAAGACCTCATCACACCTCCTCTTCATCCCATCTCCTCATCAAATCCAGATCTTCAGCATCATCACCAGTGTCTAGACCCCGGGGGGTTCCCTATATGCTCACGGCTGCATTTCCCCCTTTAGATATACCATTTCAGGATCGGGGTCTAATCGCCAAAGACTTAACATTTATCATATGACATGTGTCAATAAATGTTCTTTAAACAAAATGAAGTCTCTCCTGATTTAACTGTCTGGACCCCATCCTCAACTTTTTTTCAAACCATGACATGCCTTCAGAGGGCTTTCCTGTTGATGATGTTTGGTGGATTTTTTAATAGAATCATTGTAATCAATATTATATTACCTTTTAATCTATATAAATTCAGTTATTTGAACTGTATGTATGCGACATGAAGAGGGAAATAGACCATTTTGTTCACACCTGTTATCTTAGTAAACAAATGCCTTATTTTATTTTGTACATTCTGTGGGTAATTGTATTTTCTCAGATCTTTGTTTTGTTTTACAAATACATTATTTCGAAATGTTCCTAAGTGGTTGTCCTGTTTGTCATTGTGCCTTTGCCGATGTTTTACTGTATATACTGTAATAGTAGCATAATGCAGGTTAGGGCAGCCTATCCCTTTAAGAGAGAGAGAGTGCATGTTGAAGTAAAAAGATATGATTCTACACTGTATTGAAGTAAACATGTATTATTTTGAATTGTATTTTAGTGAACATGTATTGTTTGAACTGTTATAGGTAATCACAACGGTTTTGGGTAATCATATATATAGAAATGATATTCTTACTTTCAAACTCACTGACCCAGAGATTCTGTGTCACACACACACATTGGCCTTTTCACCCCTAAAAACAGATGTTGGTTTTAAAGTCATTAAAGACATCATTACACCGCTCCTTTTTACCCCTCCACAACAGATGTTGTTTTTAAAGTCGTTAAAGACCTCCTTAAATATGTGGAGAAAGGTTTAAATGTCTAAAAAAGGATAGTTTATGTGAAAAACTCTCATGGAAAAGGAATGGAGTTAAGATTGGGGGAGATAAGGGTTGACTTTTGACCTTGTGAAACTTAGGAATTTGACGTTCTGGTCGGAACTCTGATTCGCTGTATTGAACCCGACCAGGAGTGAATCCAACCAGTAAAAACACTTGGGGGATGTGACCAGCTCACACAGCTCCTCCTCTCGGACTCTCTCATTCGCTTTGGAATGAAAGGGGAAGGAAAAAGTTAACACATCTCCGCCCCAAAATAGGGATATGTATACTGTTGTTTTTGAGTGTAAAATGCTTTTTGGTTTGGTGAGTTGGTTGGTCCTGACATCTGTGTCCGCATCGCATCACAAACCTGAAGTCCGGAGTACTCTGTATAACTTGTATATATGTTTGGTTTCCTACCAGAAGTAAACTCAGATAATTGTTATAACTTTTGATTCCGGTGTTTTCAATTCCTTTCTGATTTAATAGAGACCAGCCTCATTCAACGAACGGCGCGGAGAGGGGGCTATCAGCCACCAGATAAGTGTTCAACTCCAACAATGTGTAGAGCGAGAGAGAAGAAAGAAATACATAATAGTGTAATTGCATCGGACAGTTTTTCAGCATTATCGAGTATACGATCAGGCAGATCTTCATTTAGAATGGACATAATAAATGAAATATTTCAAATTTTATATAAAATGCAAATCAAAGGCATAGCAACTCGTTTCATCTGGTTCCTGCTCATGTTGGTGTGGAGGGTAATGAACAGGTGGATATTTTGGCCAAACAAACACTCAGAATTATGAACATAGACATAGAAGTTCCACTTAGCAAAGCGGAGGTTAAAACATTCTTACATAAATATGCACAAACAACATGGCAAGAACATTGGGACCTTAGTGATACAGGAAGACATATTTATAACATTCAAAGGTATGTGGGGGATGGAAGGAAGGTGGGGTTTAAAAGAAGGGAGGAAAATGTCATTTCTCGGATGAGAATAGGTCATACAGGGCTCAATCATACATTGAGTAGAATAGGAAAGCATCCAACCGGAAAATGTATACACTGGAGACAGCCAGAAACTGTTGAACATGTTTTACTGCTTTGTGGGAAATATAGTGTTCGGAGAGGTGTGTTTTTCCAGACACTGAAGAGGGCAGGATTCAGTGACTTGTCGATGTCGGGGCTGTTGGGGAAAACATCAGGCAATATTTATTGTGAGATTATTATGTTTTTAAGAGAAATTGATACATTTAAAATAATCTAGAGTTTTGGTTCTTTTTTTTGTTTTGTTTTGTTTTGTTTTTGTTTGTTTTGTTTTGTTTTATTTCTTTTGTTTATTGTTTCTGGATAGTCTCTTGTCCACACTCCAGTCCAGTTGGTGGCGGTAATGCACCTATAAGTTGGTTTGCCAACCGCCAATAAAATCTAAAGAAGAAGAAAGAAGAAGTAGAGCGAGAGAGAGAGAGAGAAGTTTCTGGAAGTTAAGTTACTCTGTTGAATTTCTTTTTAGCTGCATGTCTATTTCTAGTTTACTGAAAATAATCCCAGTACCTGTTCAGGCTGGTTATGAAACACAAAGAGGAACTACAGACAGGAAGGGAAAAGGGAAGTGAAAGTATGAAGTCAGACTGCCAGACGCCATTTCACAGCTGAACGGAGCACGAGGAGAACAACAGGGTGAGTGTTAACAGCAGGATCTGCTTTCTAACACATTCATTATTTACTCTGTTAAACTGGATGTCAGAACATCAGCGTCCTAGAGTCCAATGAGACTTCTACAAGTGTTGCAAACCTTTTTTATTTCCTGGTTTCTGAATCATCAGAGCAACATAACATGTGACAGCTCAGCGCAGTCAAGATGGAGAGCGGCCTGTCTGAAGTCTGACTGATTTGATGTTCTTTAACCGTGTGTGTGTGTGTGTGTGTGTGTGTGTGTGTGTGTGTGTGTGTGTGTGTGTGTGTGTGTGGTGTGTGTGTGTGTGTGTGTGTGTGTGTGTGTGTGTGTGTGTGTGTGTGTGTGTGTGTGTGTGTGTGTGTGTGTGTGTGTGTGTGTGTGTGTGTGTGTGTGTGTTTGTGTGGTGTTCATGGTTTATCTCTCAGACTTAAGAAGATGAGTGATTTAAAAGATGAGGAAGAGGACGGGTCTCCAGTCTCCAGCTGTCTGAAGATCGACTGGTCTATGGGGATCCTCTAGACTTCAGTAATGAACCTGGACCCTCAGACACAAGGTAAGAGTTTCTGCTGTAAAGTGACCTGAAGAGGATTCAGTTTTGATGTAATCTGATAATCTAAACTTCTTTTGAATGATCTCAGTAAAGAAACTCAGTAGAGTACAGTAACAAAGTGTAATTGAACTCTTGCTCCTGGCATCATCAGCGATAGTATATAATCTACTCGTGAAATCATCCTCACATTCTACATGTTGGACTTTGTGTTAAGCAAATAAAATAGAAACTTAGTGTTTCCCCTACCAACAACAGGGTGTTGGGTTTATTAACCTGTTAAGCCCGAGAGACCCCGGTACCGGGGCACTGCCGCAACATCTTGCAGGAAACAGTGTCTGAGGGCATGTTCATTTAATAAACTATGAATGTTTTATATCCATGTAACGGGAAGAAACTCATCTAACTGATAATTTTAATTATTTTTCAAAAGAAAACCCACAATGCTAACACTGAGCCTCTGAATTAGCAACGAGCGAAAAATGCTAACAGATTACTGCACCGAAAATCACTCACAAAACCTTATTATTTATCTTTCTCTACATCCATGACATCGTTTCACATCGTGAGGTGACACAGAATCGATTGACACCCACATTACCACTGAATTATACGAAATGGCGACGTTATAAACAAAAACAGACATCAAAACAGGTGACGCTAGGTAGCTAAAAATGCTAACATTTTTACCTTGACTCTGTAGTCTCTCCAAAGTGGTCTTCAATGGCATTAAAACGATAAAAACTCCAAATGACCCCAGAAGTGGTTTTTTTTGCTAAATCTCTCTAAAAGGTCAAATGTCACTTGTTTTGCATCAATCTTGATACAGGGTACTTATTATATGTTGTACTTTGGATTCCTAAAGCTTTTAGTCTACTAACCCATCATCCAAGGGTAGTTTTCACTATAAGTAAAAAAGAATATTTGGACGGACACTATAATTTACAGTTTTTTACTATGTTCAATCTGAATTTTCTTTAAAATAAAAAACATCTATATTGATTCTAACTTTTCTACATCCAACTCACAGGTTTATCATTACTTTGAGAAAAAAGATTATTAATTTAACCCTTTTAGAAGGGAAGATATGGTCATTTGTTCTGGGAATGTCATTTTCGAGCCTGAGACCTGAAAAACAGGCCCAGGGCTAAACAGGTTAATTAAACAAAAGGCTTATGTTATTTAGTTAAAGGGGACCTATCATGCAAAATGCACTTTTGTACATCTTTTATACATGAATATGTGTCCCCGGTGTTCCAGGGAACTCACCAAGTGTCAGAAAACACAACCCTCTCTATTTTCCTCCATACACAAATCTCTAAAAAGGGGCTGCAACGGATCTGATAAAAACTGATCCAGATTTGAACACTGTCCTGACGTCAGGACGGTGGCCCTACGGCTATTGGGCCATTCGAAAGCGTTGGAGACGCTGTAGTACATATGCCAAGCCTGTAAGTGGCGCTGTAGTCTGCCACAAAGCAGCGAAGAAGACTTCCCGCCCATAGTTACCATGGTTACCCTTCTGTTTATTCTCCGCTGTGGCTTTCTTTCTCCCTCCCCGAGGCAAGCGTTTGCTCCCGCTGCTTTAATTCAATGCAATCCCTCCCCGTCGAGGCAAGCACTGTAATTCTCTCCGGTTAGTCCACCAGCAGATGACAAACACCCACCTCTCCGCCTCTTCCAAGGAACGAGGGGACCGTGCGGCAGAGTTTCAGTTTCAGTTTCTTTCGCCGGTCAAGATGTCCGTTAAAGTTTAAATCTTCCGGACAAAATGAGAAAAGTGCCGGTGAAAGGTCTTCTTTGTTATTTATTGAGCTTTAAAACAAATGAATAACGACTCTATATAATAAAACACGGAGGACGGAGATCTCTTTTTCTCCCCCTCTTCTGACAGCCCAGCAGCTGATCAGAGCACGTCTCCCCTCTCCTGCAGGGGGGCGTGGTCAGCAGAATCAGACCCGTAGACAGCAAACAGCACATAGAGCGAAATGAGGCATGGCTAAAATGCATGATCTGTTTGGTATTTTGAAAACAGAAACGTATAAATATACCTTATATAGGTATGGCCCTACAATATATTATTTAAATATAGCATGATAGGTGTCCTTTAAGTTATAATAACAATCATAATTTGTGATTAATTTCATTAATGTATTTCAGTTTGTTTCAGATGAACTTTTGTATTGGATGTTGCAATTTAATTTCTCCAAGAAAGACAAAAATCACTAAAAGATCTGGTGGATATCTGACCAGTATTTATATATATCCTAAATGTTCTTTGGGTTTTATCCACAAATGCAACACAAATAAGAACTGTAAGTATATTTCACACATTTTAATGTTGTTATAGAGTATGATCTCATTATTCGTTAACCTGTTACAGTTTTTTTCGATTGCTAACACACATTTCTTTTTAATTGCTCAGTTTCTCAGAACACTAATCACAATTCACAAAACCACACACCCAAAGTGCAAAACACCTCATTTCTCCTGCTCAATGAAGAACTTCACTCAAAACTACATAAACACTTTCCAATGCAAAGTTTTGCACCAAATATAACACACTTCATTCATAATACTAGATTGTTTGACCACCCAGCTACTGTTGGGTTCAGAATTCCAGAAAAGAGAGCAAAAGATATATATATCACTTGGCCAAGGACTCGTCACGTCTTGGAAATCACAGCTAGCAAAGCTATAATCTGTAACCACCTAATCCGTCAAGAGCCTCGAACCTCGTGCGACAATACATTTTATTACACAGGGCGTTGCCCGTACATTTTTGATTGGTCAAGACTAGCTGAAGAGATACCGCGGTTTAGACTTGGTTCTCTGGTTGGTGTGCAGACTCAGATAGGGTCTCTTGGCAACACGATCCTCCAATCAGCATTCGGCCAGCCTTTGGAAGTCCCTCCCTACTCTGGCACCATCATACTAATTTGTTTTCTCTAACGTTTCTTCAGATATAGCGGGAAACCATAATGTTGCTTCCTAGCTTTGCAGGGGAGCGCGGCTCCCATACAAAGTCAAGGCCGGTGCGATGTGCTGTTCTGACTACCTCTTTGTGTTCTCTCAGTCTCTGCACTCCACCTTGATACTTTCAATATTGCAAGCTAAACACTTTCTCATTTAACTTTTCCCTCCGTTCCTGTCCACCCCATCAAAACTTGGGGGGGTGATTGGGTCCATTTATTCCAAAGTCACAGCCACATAAATGAGCACAATAAGCTTATAATGTAATAATGAGAATCAGTCTTTCTAATGTTATATAAAAATAGACTCCACAAATCCCTCCTTTCACACCTTTTAAGGTGTGAATCTAATCTACGTCTATTTTTCTTTTTACTGCGTCTCTGGTGTAATTTATGAATCTCTGCTGGTTATACTAGATATAGCTCACCCCATCCACATTCTTGTTGATTGTGGGACAGAGGAATATTACTTCAAAACCTGCTGATATCTGGTTTCTATCTTTAAACTCATCAGGAGGCACCCTAATGCTGTCTTTAGCTAAAAAGCTCCCTCCTGGGACCATTTAGTTTTGCTGTCTGTGGGGCGTTCTGCTGTCTGTGGGGTGTTCTGCTGTCTGTGGGGCGTTCTGCTGTCTGTGGGGTGTTCTGCTGTCTGTGGGGTGTTCTGCTGTCTGTGGGGCGTTCTGCTGTCTGTGGGGCTTTCTGCTGTCTGTGGGGCGTTCTGCTGTCTGTGGGGCTGTCTGTGGGGCGTTCTGCTGTCTGTGGGGCGTTCTGCTGTCTGTGGGGCTGTCTGTGGGGCGTTCTGCTGTCTGTGGGGTGTTCTGCTGTCTGTGGGGCTGTCTGTGGGGCGTTCTGCTGTCTGTGGGGCGTTCTGCTGTCTGTGGGGCGTTCTGCTGTCTGTGGGGCGTTCTGCTGTCTGTGGGGCGTTCTGCTGTCTGTGGGGTGTTCTGCTGTCTGTGGGGCGTTCTGCTGTCTGTGGGGCGTTCTGCTGTCTGTGGGGCGTTCTGCTGTCTGTGGGGCGTTCTGCTGTCTGTGGGGCGTTCTGCTGTCTGTGGGGCGTTCTGCTGTCTGTGGGGCGTTCTGCTGTCTTTGAAGATTGAGTTACAGCCCTTTGATTGTTCATTAGATATTCTCGTACCATTTCATACTTTCACATGTCAAACACATGCTCTTTCATTTACACTTTTTGCTTTAAATCTCACATTCTCTTCATCTTCATGTTCTGTTTAAACCACATGTATGTCTTTTCTTATGTCTGTAAATTATAAATGGTGTGCTTATTATTTCTAATGTTAATATTTTCTAAATTAATTGTCGACCTCCTATTTGTCCAGTGCAGCTTCAGAATCTTAATACTTGGACTGTGCCAACAAAATAAAACCTCAACATCTTTAGGTGAACTAAATCACATATTTCAATAGCTCTGAATTTCTGACAAGCATCTGTGTTATTCCTAAATCAAATCCTTGAAATCCTATTTAAAATCTAATATAATAATGAACTGCTCATGTTTCTGGTAAAGAAACACACTAATGTTATGGATTCAAAAACAACTAGAATCATGATGCTGTCAAAGTGAATGATTTCCTGGTGATACTGCTTCTAGCTGTCACTGCTTAGATATTATCAAGCTGAAAAAATGAATACAGAATTCCAACATACTGTCATCAAATGTCTTTCTATTATGAATTGCCCTTGTGAAACTAGTCTTGTGTTCATTTCTATCCCCATAATGACCTAAACCATATGGCTATGGCTTTTACTTCTAATTATTTACCAGGCTAGAGACAGGATGTGGTCTAAATTAAATTCTCATTACATTACTATGTTTTAACTTAACCGTAATATGTTCGTTCTACATTTCAAACCCCACTTACTCTAATATCTGTTAAAAAAAATCCACATTACAAAATTGTTTCATTATCAACTTCTTTGGTATTCCCATTCTGGACTTACCTCTCTCACAGAAGCCCCTTGGCCACTGCTTCTGCATCTGCGTTACCTGTTATAATTCAATCAATATTTAGAAACATGTCAACATTCATCAAACAGTGTCTTATGGACATGGAGCAGGTTCATTCTAAAACTGTCAATCAATGGTCAGATTGAACATCCGAGTTGGGGCGGCAGGTTTCTTTCAATCCCTAAATGAAAAATGTAGATTGTGAATTTGACAGCCATGTTGATGTTGATATAATACATTATACACATTCTCCCCTTTTTACACATGAACTCATGTGTAACAACATCCTGTATGGGAAGAAAACCTTCAGGTAATCATTGATTATAAGAACATACCAAACATTATTCACAAATTTACATCCATTATTTTCCACAGTAAACACTCCAGTGAAAAGAAGTGTGTCTCTCCATCTTTCAGTCCTAAAAGAAACAGAATCTTCAGATTTTAGTTTGAGCTTCACATTTTGCAAACCGCCAACTCCTGTGGGAGTAAAATAGCATCAAGTAGATTAGAAACGGGTCACATGTGCGGTTTTCCAATTTTGTGGAATTTTAGGAAAGCTCTCGTTTCCCACAGAGCCCCAGAATAATGTGTTAGTCCAAAAACATGCTGGTTAGTTACTGTTCTAAAATCATGCAGTTACACTGATCACATGCAGAAATACATTCACACTCACACGGTCAGGTTGTAAAGTCAAGTTTGGTCAGGTTCACCCCAGAGTCAGTCATTGACAGTGCTTTTCAAAAGTAACACTGTCAGTCAGGGTCAAAGGTAATTTGGTCTCAGTCTTTTTGCCCATGTGTCGTGCTCTGCAGAGACTTTGATATTTCAGCATAGGCCAGTATCCTTTGTCTACAAAAATCTGTCATATATGGAGCGCCATCATTTATTAATTCACGATTACAACTATAATTTTCCAGATATCTCTAACTTTTCATTGGGACAGCTGTTTCCCACATTTCCTGAAATTTGTTAGCCAAAAATGTCACTTCCTTATAGTACTACTACTGCAGTTTATTGACACCTAATCTATATTAAAATGTCTAATAGATCTATTTCAGAAACTTGTGCACATAATTATTTTCTTGAGTCAAAACATTATTAGGATCTGTGAAGCTCTGCCATGTATTTCATAACTCATTATATTCATGTATCTTCAATTCTGGTCCACTTAAAGAAAAATGTTTAATCTCCCTAGCAGTGCGTGGAACCTTGGGTGTCCGAACATGTAACAATTATCCTTCCTTTATCAAGGATTTAAAAACAGAAGTAATTTCATCAATGGTTTGTAGTTGAATTTAGGAATGATCACTTATGGTAGGTATGTTTTTACTTTTTAACATCTCTACATTTCAGGTCATCACTGATTAAATGGATGTCCATTAGGAGGTGGTGGCGCTTGTCTTTTAAACTCATAATCTGGTGCCGTGCACTCCCTGTGAAGCTGCAAGTAAGATTTTAAGAACCACTGCAGGGTGGGTTGAGTGACCCATTCTCCTTATTGGTTGTCAATAATATGCACCTTTACAATGGGTGATCCAAGGCCCCCACATGTTTTTAATTATATTGCTTTTTCAAAATTAAATGTGCTGTTTTTTATTTTAATTTAATTTTAAACTCTACATTTTGGACTACAAACAGTTATTTCCCCATAAAAAGTTCTCCTATAGTAATATATGCTACAATGGTGAAACCAATACCTCAAACTGAAATACTATATTTTGTTTAGAACTAGCTTTCCCTTCAACATGACCTATATAAATATATTTGTCTGATTTTATAGAGTGGTTACTAAAACTCTCCCTTTAAACTGTAGATCGATAATGTAACAAATGAAAACACTACCAAATTCACACATGAATAAAAACTCTAAAAGAATAATTTGTAAACATGATGGAAAGATTGAAGAATATTTTCTACTCTGTACTGCTAACTCCGAAACACCCACTGCTTAAAGTGTAGTGAATATTTCCATCATGTCTCCCCCTTTATCCCACAGTACCCTCAGTGCGTTTTAGGATTATTGTCTCATTTTACTTTAATAGTTTCCTCTTTACTGCTATTTTTTATTTACCAATTGATTAATTCATGGGTAGTACAACTTTTTATCTTTACTTATTCATCAAGTCAATTCAATTTCTTTAAATTTGGTTATTTCTATGTGCGTTTGTGAATAAGTGTGTTTATGTGCAAACTCACTCATTCAGATTGATTCCCTTCCCGTCTCCTCTGGTTTATCTCGAGCCGTGACCCCGGCCTCCTCACATTCTGCTCCACCAACTCCTCTGATTCTGACTCCTCCCCTTTGTCCATCAGCTCTTGAATCCGTCCGCTGTAACCCTTTCATGCAGCCATCTGCCCAGTTACATCTGCGGCCCCATCATGCCACTTCTTGTACTGCTTTGCATTTCATCTCCTCCTTCACAGTCTCTTTGCTGTTTGATGGAGCTTTGGTTCTGGCTGCCACAGGTGGAGAATGTTCTGGATGCAGTTCTGGATGCAGTCTTGTTGTTGTTGGTTCAGCTCTGGTTCTCTGTCAGTTCGATGGAGAAGGAGGAGTCCCCTGCTTGGGTTAGGTCTTTGTTTGCTCAGGCGGATCGGGCTCTTAGCCGTCTGATACAGAGGGACAGTCCAGAGGCCTGTACTACGAAGCCGGATTTTCCTAACCTGGATATGTTTGAGTTAGCCGGTTGGCCCAATCCAAAACATACGCGCTCTCGCTAAACTGTCCTACGACGCTGGTTATCAAGTGGATCGCTCAAGCCAGCCGTGTCCTATCTAGTTAGGTGCGCGTTCACATGAAAGGGGTGGTATCTGGAGCATTCGACCAATCACAAACATGGACAAGCGTACTGACAGCGCAGCGTCATACTTCCTGAATGAAAAGTGAACTTTAATATTAGTCAAATATGAAGAAGTTAAACTTTAAACATCCATGACTTAAACACTTTATCCAGGATCAAAGCCACATAGCTGCACCTGCAAGGTGAATACAGCTGGTAACAGAGAAAGAGTTTGAATGCGTACATTAACAGGTTTATGATATCACTGCCCCGTCTAAGACACGATCTGACTATAATTACATTTGACTCAAGTGTTTCGTCAACTTAATGTGTTGCTTAAAATAATACTTCTGCATACAGTATGTGACACTGTGAGTGTTGCACGGCCAGATACGGCTCAGCTGACTCAGATAAGGAAATATATGATACATTATGATGTGATATGCAGTGGCGGCCGGTCCATAGGGGCGCTAGGGGCGCCACCCCACCTCTTCCCATATTAAAAAATTAAAATAAAAATAAAAAAAAAAAAAATATATTTTAAAAAACAATATATTTTTATTTTTATTTTAATGAACAAGGTAAATATTATATAATTGATATCAGTAAAATGTATAATCTACAATAAAATCTCGTTTAAAATTGTGTTACGATGTCTAAAGTTACTGATAAGTCACATGTTTCCTGCCTGGCCTTGCCCGTGTACCTTCTCTCGTCTGGGCGCTAAGAGAGGAGCCCTCAACCAGTGCAGCAGCAGCCACTCGCAGCTGACTGTTGCTATCTGTAACGTGTAAACTCTGCCGCGAAAACATAATTTCAGCCAATCAGCGTCGTCAAATCTGATAGTCACAGGGCTCCTACGTGAGCGCCAGGTGCAGTCTGTGAGTTGTTTGGACTCGTATCCAAGGAGACAAAACAGGAAGCTGTCATACACTCTGGAAGCTACAGCTAATGAAAACTCAGTTTTTGACATAAAAATGGAATTATGGATCATCAATCATTTTTCAAAGTGACAGACACATTGGATTAATTTATGGATTAACCTTCAGCTGCGTTTTCTCGCTTTTGATCAGAATTGTTATTCTGCAAAAGGTGAGCATATCTCCATGTTTTGCTACCTAAAGCTACGTCGTGTGATGTCTGTATTTGCTTCCCCTGTCGCGAGTTCTGATCGCTCAGTGATGATACTTATATTTCTAGAATCTGTGGAATCTCAGTTTGTAAGCTTGTTTGTGCATATCCGATAAGTATATCGATTGATTTATACCTAGAGTGCGTTAGCATTTTTTCGCTCAGGGCTCATTTAGACGCTTCTTGTGAGACTTGTGTTTTGTTTCGGTAAACATGGTTCATATCATCAGTTAGCTGCGTTTCCTCTGAGTAGGACACATGAATAGTTTATTACATTTTAAGAAGCCCTGAGACACAGTTTCGTGAGAAAAAAAACAGGGGAAAAAAGCCCCTTAACAGGTTAAATGGGAATTAAATCAGTGTTCCCAAAGCCCGGTGTTCTGCAGTTTGTGTGGGCCTACTGTACTGTTGCACAGTTTATGCTGTAGAAACTATGTCCAGGACAAGGTGTTTGGAAGATTCATAGCTAACCACACTGAAGTTATGGAGGTATTGATCAGTCTTCTCATATTTTTAAGCCTCAAATTGTCCTTCTCCCCCCCCCCCCCTACCCCCCCTCCCCCCCTCTCCCCCTCTAACATCACCAGAAGTCATGATTTAAGGGGTCTTTTCTCAAAATTTTTTACAGGGGAGCATCCCCCCGGACCCCTCTAGTATTGTTTGATCACCATTTCCACAGCCCCACCTAAAATATTTTCCACCAGCCGCCACTGGTGATATGATATGAATGATAATGGGACACATCGACGTCTGCACTCACAGTGCCGCGGACTGTACTTAATGTTACTCTGATCCGGTTACTTATGTTGTGGCAGATATTTAAGTAAGCTTTCTTAACGCTAATGTTATAATAGTCAGATTGCTCTGAAGATGGGAGGAGGGGATATTCTATTAATGTTCACGTTCACACAGTCAGTTGATTTTTGCCGGCCGTCTTTCCTGCAACGGCAGTTTTTCTGTATTTCCTCTATCCTGTAATATGACTTGATCGCTTTAAACTCTGCACACGGAGCTCTGATTGGTCAGCAGGCGGTGCTTTCACTGAGTTGATCTCTTAGCCTGCAACCTAACCTGCTCCCGAGGAGGTTAGCCGCTCAGCATAAGTTACCATGGAGATCTAGCCCGCTAAAAAGAGAACCAGCGTCGTAGGACCGGAAAGCCAGAGTTTTCCCTGAAGTCAGCCGGCTAAGCAAAAATCCGGCTTCGTAGTACAGGCCTCTGGTCTCGCGACGCATTACCTATAGAAATTCTAGCACACTGAGGTTAAATAAATCCAACCCTTTCCACTCTGTCTTTTTCTAATCATACTATCTGTCTTGGTTGTTAAATGCCATTTTAACAACAAAATGAATGTCTCCTCATGATATTACAGAACTCTTTTTTATAAATTATTTCAACCATTTGTAACATATTTACTCAAAACAACTTTTTCAGTAAACCATTTTCTCCTATAAAATGAAATACTCACATATTTCAAGCTCCATATATTTCCCACAAGAAGAAAATCCCCACATATTCTCCAATATTTTAAATCCTAGTGTTACTTAGAACAACAGTAAAAACCAGCAGAAAGCATACTAACAGATCACAACAATGTAAATTGACTCAAGAGTAGGCCTATGTTTTCTTTCTATTATAATTATTAATATTATCACTTTTAGTGAACACTTATTCGTGTTATCTAAATGCCCTGTCCTTAATCCAGACATGCAAATTGTTTGAGTGTAAAACTGTGTTTTTCCCTATCTGTTTACACTCTAAAGATTCTTTAATTTACCATTAGTCTCTGTTTGTTTTGTGCCACACCCTGTTGGCCACCAGATGGCAGCACCTGACCAGGAATGAGCTTCACTTCAGCCACAAATACTTCTTACTCCCTTTTTTAAAAAAAAAATTTTTTTTCACTAACATAAGCTTTTTCCAAACTTTCTCATCTATTTTTTCTGTTCTTTTACACCAAAACAACGTAAAAATCTATATTTTTCACAACCAAATGCTATATTTTTCTGTTCAAATGCCCTAAGCTGTCCCTGACACTCACCTAACGTAATCACCCTTTTAAACCTATGCCGTCCCAGACAGGCTCTCGGTAAAAAGTCTTCACTTACTATAAATATCTTACTTTAAATCCAATCACTTGCCCTATTCTTCGTTTCCCCCAACCCACAGCCTCCTCACGGCGGTGGATTTAATCTCTTTTCTGATAAGGTCCCAGACTCTTAACTTTAAATCTAGGGTCCCGGACACCTAAACCATGTGCACACTTATCAGAAATATATCCCTTGCCCCCCACACTTCAGTTGTCTCATATATTTTACATTACCTCCTCTTTTCATCCACCAACACTCACAGTTTCTAACAGTCCTATTCTACCTATGCAGAATGTTGGTAGTTATACAACAGGCTTCTGCTTACCTTTAGTTTGGGCCCATGTGAGTATTGATAGGAATCCGGAGGAGGTCTCCTGTCCTTCAGTCCCTCGGACTCGAAGTCGGGAGTCCCCAATCGTCTTTTTGGAAATCACGTCTTGGGTCACCACTTTGTTGGGTTCAGAATTCCAGAAAAGACAGACAACTTCTAAGTTTAACTATTTATTGTAAAGAGAGCAAAAGATATATATATCACTTGGCCAAGGACTCATCACGTCTTGGAAATCACAGCTAGCAAAGCTATAATCTGTAACCACCTAATCCGTCAAGAGCCTCGAACCTCGTGCGACAATACATTTTATTACACAGGGCGTTGCCCGTACATTTATGATTGGTCAAGACTTGCTGAAGAGATACCGCGGTTTAGACTTGGTTCTCTTTGGTTGGTGTGCAGACTCAGATAGGGTCTCTTGGCAACACGATCCTCCAATCAGCATTCGGCCGGCCTGTGGAAGTCCCTCCCTACTCTGGCACCATCATACTAATTTGTTTTCTCTAACGTTTCTTCAGATATAGCGGGAAACCATAATGTTGCTTCCTAGCTTTGCAGGGGAGCGCGGCTCCCATACAAAGTCAAGGCCGGTGCGATGTGCTGTTCTGACTACCTCTTTGTGTTCTCTCAGTCTCTGCACTCCACCTTGATACTTTCAATATTGCAAGCTAAACACTTTCTCATGTTACTTTTCCCTCCGTTCCTGTCCACCCCATCAAAACTTGGGGGGGTGATTGGGTCCATTTATTCCAAAGTCACAGCCACATAAATGAGCACAATAAGCTTATAATGTAATAATAAGACTCAGTCTTTCTAATGTTATATAAAAATAGACTCCACACTACACACTGCTGAGCATAATCTAAAGCACTTTCATCTGTTATGGGCTATGCTCTGTACATAGAGGTTTCTGCAGAGAAAGATTGCTTGCTTATACAGAAATACAGTAAATGAAGAAATACAAATGAGTTGTTGAAAATAAATCATATTTTATTCAAAAAGAACATTGTGCAACATGCATCTCAGCACATAGTTACTATGCTTCGGATCTCTCTAAGTGTGATGCATTGTTTGCCAAAACCCAGTTTGTAACTGCTGCTTCCTGTGCCTCATTGAAAACCCTTAGGCGCCGTTTACACGAGGAGAAAACTGCTTGTATCTCCATAGTTTCTCGTGCGTATAGCCCTATTATTTACATGAGGCCGATAGAAACTGACCCCACAAACGATAACGGGTCCCAAGGTGGATAGATTTGCAAACAAAACGCTCTGGGGGGTCAACCGAGTCCGTGTAATCACCTCGATACGAATATTTCCTGAAAAAATAGCGATAGCCCCGCCTCTCCCTCTCCCCACCTCTCCTGCTCACTGCTGTAGCAACTATCAAAAATAGCTGTGTTAATTAAACGCACAAGGGGTTCTTGAATGAAATAATATTATAAAAGGCAAACCAGAATTGTTAACGCCCAATATACTCAAACAAAATAAACAGAGTCAGATTTCATGCATTGATCCATTATATTGACAATTTTCCAGCCAAACAACACAAACAAAATTAAACAGTCCGCTCTGCGATACACCAAACTTGTCTTTACTGCCTAATCCAGGCCATTATTGTTCATTGCTCCTGCGCCCGGCGGCAAAAAGAGAAATGTTTATAATCCACACAAAAAAGTCGATGCAATATCCACAGATTCGGTTTCTTTCAGTTAACTTCCCCGTTGCATTTATCCATATATTTACATGCTGAGGAAATGACTATATCCCGCTGAATACCAGCAATCGCCACACACACTTCCTCCTGTCAGTAGCTACTGCTAGTGCTACTGCTACTGACCATGCTACAGATATTAGTGCAAAATCTACAGCTCCTCTACCACAACCATCAGCAACAAGTGGACATGGAGAATTACATGAACTACTACATGTTGCTAAATACACCGTGGGGCGTAAACAGAAGGGTAGCCATGGCAACATTACTGCGGGGCTGCTCTGGGCTGCACTTCTTCGCTGCTTTTGGTGTATTTTGGCGGAAGTTACAGCGCCACTTACAGTCCCGGCATATGTACTACAGCGTTTCCAGCGGCCTCGTTTGAACAGACACGTTAAATGAACCGAATGCATGTGAACGGAAGACTTTTTTTAATACGCATACTGTGCATAAACGCAAACGTTCCCGTGTGAGCGGGGCCTTAGCCTTCCACCTACACCTCTTTCTCAGTCCTTCAGATAAACAACAAAGACACAGTGGTTGGTCAGTGTCTGTGTTGCATGCAAGTCAGTCTACCACAGTACATTGTGCAGGATGTTTGTACAGTTATAGTATGCAACATGCCAACCATTCAATTACAGTAATGAAGTAAATACCTTTCACGCAACAGATATAAGCACTGATATATCATGAATTATGCAGAGCTACTGGTGACTAACCTGTTTTCAAGTCTAAGTGTCCGGATTACAGGGGCAACAGTACATCAGCTAATGGCGCAGTTCCACTGCAGCGCGGAGCTCGCTTTAAGCGTGCCGTGTCGTGCCGTCCCCTTTTTTGGTTGTGCTTCCACTAGGCCTAGTTCCGGCGCGGCACGGCGCGGGGCCACTTTTTCACCTCTTTTCTGGCCCGATAAAATTGTGGTTCTATCGGGGCCAACAAACAGGGCTGAGTCGGGCTGAGTATGCTAAACTAGAGAGAGGAGCGCTGCAAGGGGGCTACAACTACAACAAGATGGACATATTTGACCGTGATTTAATTGTAATACACGTTTCAAATGATGCCGAAGTAACAACATACTGATACCGGTTAGTAAAAACCATGAATTAATGCTTTGACAAGTCTGCAGACAGACGGCAGGAGAAACACCTTTTAAAATGCGTGTTTTCTAAATGGAGATCGGCTAAGCTAACGCAGTATATACTACGACCGTCCACACTCACAACAACGGCCTATACAGACATAAATAAAGCAGCGACTGTATTCACCATGACACAGGCAGTCTGTGGTTTGTACTTGTTTAACTTTTGTCGAGTTTCTGAACATATATAAGGAGCTGTGAGCTCTGAGTGCTAACAGCTAACGGCTGTGTTGTTTTTCTGAGTTCTCACTGAAGATGACGTCACGGCTCCACCTACACTGCGTTACTATAGATACTACCCCAGTTCCTAACTGTAATGGAAGCGCAGCATGAAGTGAGTCGGCCCTGTTAAGGCCCAACGTGGCCAAGCCGTACCGAGCCGTACCGAGCGTGGCCGAGGCCGACCGTGTAGTGGAAATGCGCCATTAGATTACCCTCTGTCCAGCCTCTCTCATCGTCACACCATGGTTGATAACATTTCATTTCATTAGAGAGTATTCTTCTTTGTCCACGTCCTCTCCCTCCAGCTCTACCTCTACCTCTCATTCTTCCTCCTCTCCCTCTCACCCACCTCTTCATCCTCCTCCTCTCACTCTCAGCCCAGCTCTTCCTCTTCCTCTTGCTCTTCCTCTTCCTCTTGCTCTTGCTTCCATGTTGGCTTCCATTGTTGCTGTAAGAAAGTTTCACCTGTGGTCTTTTTATAGCTAACATCCTGATTGATGAGCCAACAATGATGCTACCAGGTGTTTGGTCAGGTGGAACGTGTTTCTTGATCATTGGTCCATGTGTGAGGCATTTTGAATATCAGTGTTTTAAACCAGCTAACACGTGACTTCATGTCAGATTCCTGTGTCTCAAGTGGGGGCTATGCGCACGCAGTTTGCCCAAAGTGAAACCTATCTTACGCTCTGAAATCTGAAATCTTAAAACTAGGTTTATTGCTGATGGATTATCAGAAATCATTTCAAAGTGACACAGACACATTGGATTAACCTATGGATTAATCTTCAGCAGCGTTTTTATCGTTTTAATGCCATTGAAGACAACTTTTGATCAGAAAACAACAAAGGTAAGACATATTGCCGTGTTGGCTACCTAATGCTACGTGGGGTGATGTCTTTGTTAGCTTCTCATGTCGCGAGTTCGGATCGGTCAGTAATGATACCAATACCTGTCGAATCTGTGCAATCTCAGCTTGCTAATCGATACCTTGTTTGTGCAGATACGATAAGTAATAAGGGTATTTTAACGTGAGTTATTACATGGCTTAGTTGAATACTCGATTCTGATTGGTCAATTCAGAACACGTGACACGTTGTTAATCCAGAACAGACAGACCGCTGTCAAGGACTTATTGACCGTTGTTAAGGACGCTCACATCTGCACAAACAAGTCCGGTCGAGCAAACTGCATGCAGTTTGCTTTTCTAACTGACAAGACAAGAGCGACAAGAAAACAGCGGAGAAGTAACGGGCAGAAACCCTCCTTTTTACGCAGCGGTCCAGACATAGACATCAAACGGCGACACATATTCAGTGTGCAGTTCCTTTGGCATTAGGGCAGGGATATCTAGATACTTTCCAAGGTTTGACATAATGAATTGTGCTACTTTTAAAGCAAGCAACGATGTTTTCAAATCTGTAATCAAAAAGCTCCGCCTTCCTGCCGTTGCGTTGCTACGTTTTTTTTTTTCAAACGGTAACAACGGACTATTTACCTTAGCGGATGCATGTCAATTTAAATCAATACATACAACTATTTTTTAAATCAATAAAATCCTTTTCTAAATCCATAAAAGCATTTCAATTAATAGTGGGAGTCATATCATTACTTTGTTGAGAATGTGGCCGTGTAATAAGCCAGATCTAGATCCCTCCGCTTCGCGTCGGGCTCCTGATCAGCCTGTCGGTGTTCTTTTCCCCATAATGACCGCGTCGCTGCACATTATCCCTTACTTCTGTGCTAAGTGTGTTAGCATTTATTCGCTCAGGGCTAATTCAGAACCTTTGTTATTACCCTTAAG
This sequence comes from Trematomus loennbergii, assembly GCA_012861695.1. Classification (NCBI taxonomy): domain Eukaryota; kingdom Metazoa; phylum Chordata; class Actinopteri; order Perciformes; family Nototheniidae; genus Trematomus; species Trematomus loennbergii. The sequence goes on along the minus strand of JAAOOA010000064.1, from coordinate 839,240 downwards.
TTTCATTTTGCAAAAAATAGTTAATATTGTCTGATAGCTGAGTTTCTTCCCGTTAAGTGGGTATGACACATTAATAGGTTTTTAAATGTTAAGAAGCCCTCAGACGCTGTTTCTTGCAGATGTTGCAATTTGGGAATGGGGGTTAACAGGTTGAACCTCATATTTGTGACAAGACGTGTGTGATGCCCCTTTCACACCGGCGCTTTTCCAGCTCCTGCTCGGAGCTGTAGCTAGAGCCTGAAAAGCGCCGGTTTTTCCTGTTCACACCGCAGCGGCGGCGCGTCATAGCTCCGGAATGCGGTTCACTTCCAGCTCCAAAAAGTTGTCGGTCCAGAGGCAAGAGCTTTGGAGCTATGACGCGGCGTCGCTTACGTCGAGGCGTGCAGGAAACCTTACTTTGACCATCCGTTCGCTGTTATTGATCATTGTGGAGAGCAGGCAGACGTTTTGTTTGTTATTATAGCAGCTATCGGATGGAATCAATACATGGGCTGTACAGGTTGTCATGTCCGACTAACACAAGTAGAATCATAATTAGGGATGCTCCGATCGCCAATTTTGGGGCCGATCGCCGATCGCCGGAATCAGTATCTGCCGATACCGATCGCCGATCCGATCGAGTGGGCGGGGCCTAAATGGAAGATTTAAACATCACTTTAAATCTTCCATTTAAAGTGATGTTTAAAACTCAGTTAATGGGGCTCATTCACTGGAGCTTCCACAAACAACAATCAACTTAATTATTACATTCAAATTATGTATATTATTCAAGTTTACATTCACTTTGGATAATACCACGGGAGAAATTAGCAAGCGCTCTCTTTTCCTCTCTCTCCCCCTCTCTCTCCCCCTCTCTCTCCCCCTCTCTCTCCCCCTCTCTCCCTCTCCTGACAGCCCGTCAGTATCGTCTCATGCAGCTCGCTGATCCAGTAATGTGTGAGGCCGACAGTGAAGAATAAACATATTTATAACTAGTTTAGCTTGTTCCAGAGGTAGATAAAATAGCTAAGTGTGTTAGGTCTAACTCTTGTGTGTTTCGCTCCGCTCACACCGCCCATCACAGCGTGTGGAGCTGCAGGATTTCTGCTTCACACGCACGTTGCATACCGCTATTTTACTGTCTTTTTCGGACACCTTAAATAATGCCAGACCGGTGAAGCCATTTTGGCGAGCTTGTTTTGCCGCGTACAGAGAAAAGTGTCATGTATTTTACGTCATGCGATCGGCCCTCGCGATCGGCATGTTTAGAGAGCACCGATCGATCGGTAGAGAGTGAGTATCGGCAGATCTCGATCGGTGACCGATCGATCGGAGCATCCCTAATCATAATGAAAAATACGCCGGTAAAAAGTGCCTGTAGAAAACGGCTTAGCAAGTAGTCAGTTTAGCTTCGGTTGCTATGCTAACATCACCCATGTTATACCAGAGAAACTTTCATAACAGCGTTGTGATGCCAAACAGCGTCAATTCAGACTGACACACATTCACTTAAGGGGAACTGGGGATATGTATCAGCTGCTTGTGTGACAGTCAGACAGTGAATACTTTAGAGCCGTGTGAGCTAACCCGGAGCTAACGGGAGAATACACTCGTGGAAGAGCAGCCAGCACTGTAGCGGTCGCTAAATGAAACACATTAATAAACAATGAACCACGGCACTCTGGAGAAAAGTATAAGGTTGGAGAAGTCGTTATTTAATTGAATCTGGCTTCGTATGATTAAAAGCAACACGATCGTCGACCCGACGCAGTCCCCGGCCCGTTGTTGTTGTGGGAGAAAATCTCTCGGCAGCTCTGGGCGGTGTGAACAGAGCGGGAGCTGAAAAGGGAAACCGGAGCTGAACCAGAAAAGCTCTCGCTAGGAGCTAGAAAGTGAAAAGCGCTGGTGTGAAAGCCGCATGAGTGGAACTCTCCTCTATTTAGGGTAAACGTTAAACTTTTAATACAAAAGTTGCCGACTTCTCATCCACGCTTACGTCACTTCCGCCTCCTAAAACCCAGGAGATATACGATCTAGCACTAAATACCTTGGTATCTGGCTTGATGATTGTCTTATTTTTAAACTTCACGTCACTAATCTGCTTAAAAAGCTGAGGGTTAGATTAGGTTTCTTTTTCAGAAACAAGTCCTGTTTCTCTTTTGAAGCCAGCACTTACTCATCACTGTACCCTGTATGCCAAGGCAGGTCTGCCTTCACTTACTGGTCGGAGGCTCAGTCATTGGTACATGTTCATCTACAAAGCCATGCTGGTAAACTACCTTCTTATATCTGCTCCTTGATCTCACGGAGAGTGGCAAGTAGCTATTGCCTGAGATCACAGGATGTGTTTGTATTACATGTGCCAAGTGCTAGGACTGTTTTAGGTGCTAAAGCTTTTATGTGCGCTGCTCCTCTGGCTTGGAACACTATGCAAAAAACATTGAAACTGAGCATTTTGATTCACTTGCATCATTTTAAAGCACGACTGGATGAAATATTATTGGATACCTGTAAATGTAAATAGATGCTAATGTATACCCCTGTAATTATGTTGTGATGTCCTTTTTGTTTTCTGTTTGTTTTATATGTGTAACTCAATGTACCGCAGGTCTCCCTTGTAAAAGAGATCGTTGGGATTTTTAACCTGGATAAATAAAGGCTACAAACAAACATACACACACACACACACACACACACACACACACACACACACATACATACATACACACTTTTTGTCTAACACGCTAACACAGTTCTGTGTTCTGTTATGCTGTTCAGTCATCGTTCTTATGTTGAACATAGCAATTTTTTTCTTCATACTTTCTTGCCATGAAATAGGTCTTAAATTCTATTCAAAGTAGTCTTAAAAAGTCTTAGATTTGAGTTGGTGAAACCTGCAGGAACCCTGAGTAAGCTAACATTATTTAAGGATATTTCAAGATGCAACGACATCATCATTGTATCAGTGGCATAAAATGGTTCCGCACAGTAACCCTGCTGCGAGGCACGGGCGAACAGTTCATGAGCGTGCTCACTAGCGCACCTCCCCCCCCCCCGTTCATAAAGTCAAGTACCCCTCAAAAGGTCCGGTTTATTTCATTTTAAGGATGGCACCAAGCAACATCTCCAGGTGCTCCTTTGAGAACCAGGGCAAAAAAGTTATGTGCACCCCTGTTTATAATGCTATAGTGCACCAGGTTAATACAGCTGTGTGTGTCTTAGTAGAGACGTGACTATGTGCTCCTCTGGGTGATGAATCCAGACAGGATGCTTTTTAATAATGTGAAGCTTAAACTATCTACCTGATCGCAAAGATATATTCTATACAGATATAGACCTTTTTATATTTTAAACTAGAATTTGCCCCCTTGTTGTACCTTTGGTGAGAATCATGTCCTCTAAAGTAAAGTGCTATAAAGGATGTGTTCATCTCCACAGAGGGAAGAGGAAGAGTGGTGTTCCTGTGGAGGAGCAGCTGTCCAGCTGTGCTCTGTGTCAGGACGTCCTGAAGGATCCAGTCTCTACCAGCTGTGGACACTGGTTCTGCAGACAGTGCATCACCTCATACTGGGAGCAGAGACCTCCATCAGGAGACTCCTCCTGTCCCCAGTGTGGAGAAAGATCCAGAACCAGAGCTGGCCTGCAGACAGCCAGTCAGACCAGCTCTGTACGAGGTAAGAGGCCGAACACATGCAGCGCCTTTAGGCCGTCAGGGCGCTGGGTCTCTACTCTTGTATGAACTCTCATTGGCTCAGTGTGTCCTCTGATCTTCTTCCAGGCATTGTTTAAGTGTTTTAAAACAGACAGTAGTATTTTCCTCAGAAGAAACACTGGACAGATCTTAAGGGGAACGTTAGCCTTGCAAAGAACTTCTACAGAAGATAGTAAAGATATCTGGTGGCTAGGATCCTTGTCTTCATGTCCAGGATTCTTCCTGATTTATTTGTTTTTGATCAGGCATACTGTTGTAGTGCATAGACAGTAAGCTGTATTATACAAATCATAACTTTTTCAACTCTGTCTGTTTTTTGTTGTTATTAGATTCTCAAAAGCATTTTCTTATTCTCTCATGTTTCCTTCTCTTCAGCAGAAGTGGTCTGCAGGAGGTTTTAGATGAACATAGGCTCAGTCTGAGGAGGAGATGTGAACGTGTGACTGAAGGAACTGATCAAAGTGAAACCCTCCTCAACAGGATCTTCACTGAGCTCTACATCACACAAGGACAGAGTGAAGAGGTTAATACCCAACATGAGGTGAGGCAGCTGGAGACAGCTTCCAAGAAAGAGACCCTCCATGAAACTCCAATCAAGTGCCAGGACATCTTTAAAGCCTTACCTGACCAACAGACTCACATCAGAGCGGTCCTGACCAACGGAGTCGCTGGAGTTGGAAAAACCTTCTCAGTGCAGAAGTTCACTCTGGACTGGGCCGAGGGTTTGGAAAACCAAGATGTCAGTCTGGTGATCCCGCTCTCCTTCAGGGAGCTGAACCTGATCAAAGGTGAGCAGTACAGTCTTCTCAGGCTGCTCCATGTTTTCCATCCAACCTTACAGAAGGTCACAGCAGAGCAGCTGGCTGTCTGCAAAGTGCTGCTCATCTTTGACGGCCTGGATGAAAGCAGACTTTCTCTGGACTTCAGAAACAATGAGGTTGTGTCTGATGTCTCACAGCAGTCCTCAGTCAACGTGCTGCTGACAAACCTCATCAGGGGAAGCTGCTTCCCTCGGCTCTCGTCTGGATAACTTCCAGACCTGCAGCGGCCAATCAGATCCCTCCTGAGTGTGTGGACAGGGTAACAGAAGTACGAGGCTTCACTGACGCCCAGAAGGAGGAGTACTTCAGGAGGAGATCGAGTGATGAAGACCTGTCCAGCAGAATCATCTCTCACATCAAGAGCTCCAGGAGCCTCCACATCATGTGTCTGATCCCAGTCTTCTGCTGGATCACTGCTGCAGTTCTGGACCACATGTTGACTACAGACCAGAGAGGAGAGCTGCCCAAGACCCTCACTGACATGTACTCACACTTCCTGCTGGTCCAGACCAAGAGGAAGAAGCAGAAGTATGAAGAGGGACATGAGACGAGTGCACAGCAGCTGACAAAGGCTGACAAGAAGGTTCTTCTGAAGCTGGGGAGGCTGGCGTTTGAACATCTGGAGAAAGGAGACATCATGTTCTACCAAGAAGACCTGCAGCGCTGTGGTCTTGATGTCACCGAGGCCTTGGTGCACTCAGGAGTTTGTACAGAGATCTTCAAAAGAGAGAGTGTGATCTTTCAGAAAACAGTCTACTGCTTTGTTCATCTGAGCATTCAGGAGTTTCTGGCTGCAGTCTACATGTTGCACTGTTACACCAACAGGAAGACAGAGGTACTGAAGGACTTCCTGCAGAGAGACTGGCCCTATGAGAACAGTGATAGCAGTGATCAGGATACCCATCGCTGGATGTCTTTCTAAAAGGAGTCATGAAGAAATCCCTCAGAAGTAAAAATGGCCACCTGGACCTGTTTGTCCGCTTTCTCCACGGCCTCTCTCTGGAGTCCAACCAGAGACTGTTAGGAGGCCTGCTGGGTCGCACAGACAACAGACTAACATTCATCAAGAGACTCTTCAGAGGCCAGCTGGGTCACACAGACAACCGTCCAGAAATCATCCAGAGAGCCATCAACAACCTGAAGGAGATGAGAAGTGATGAAGTCTCTCCTGACAGGAGCATCAACATCTTCCACTGTCTGACAGAGATGAAGGACCACTCAGTAAATCAGGAGATCACAGAGTTCCTGAAGTCAGAGAACAAATCAGAGAAACTCTCTATGATCCACTGCTCTGCTCTGGCCTACATGCTGCAGATGTCAGAGGAAGTTCTGGATGAGTTTGACCTGAAGAAGTACAACACATCAGATGACGGGAAACTTAGACTGATTCCAGCTGTGAGGAACTGCAGGAAGGCCAAGTAAGTCCAGATGTGATTAACTTTATAAACTAAAGTGGATCAGAAGTTTAATTATTAAAATAAACACTATAAAATGCCTGCTGTTTAAATACTGAGAGCAAAATAAAACCAACACTGTTCTTCTATTTATTTATAATAATTGTTAAATTGTACCATTTCTCTCTTCATACTCCTTTGAGTGATGGAGGAGACATGTCAAACACATGAAGGACTCTAGAGGTTTCTCAGCATGTGATCACACCACACAGCAGGACTTACAGTTATCAGTTATTATTACTTTCTAGTAGTTTCTTTATCATTAAACACACACACATTTTATCACAATGTATTAGAGCAGCGGTTCCCAACCTTTTTCAACTCAGGGTCCACTTAAGAATCAAAAAATGTTCGCGTTCCACATTCAACCATAAACAATACGGAGGCTAAATAAAGTTCTGATTGGTCAATTCAGAACATGTGACACGTTGTAAGTCCAGTAGAACAGACCGCTGTCAATGACTGTAATGAGCGTTGCTAAGGAGGATCAAAAAGGAAAAGGGGTTAAAATAAAAATATCTTAATAATGAAAATGTTTCCACACAAATCATAATGTTTTGCAATTATTTGGCGGCAAATATTACATTTACATTTACACCCTTTTACATTTTATTTGGGCTTTTAGATGAAGACCGCACACAGTTAATAAATACAACTATTCTTCTGGCTAAAATACATATTTTTAAAAGTCAATCAAGGAGTAATCTTAATTTAAGGTGTTTGAAGAGTAGATTAAAAATACAATTTATTTTGGAAAAAAATTGCCATAAAAAATCAAAGGGTGGCTCATCACGCCATGAAATGGGAAATAATTAGCTTTAATGAAGAGTGGGATTAAAGGAACAATAAATATGCTTGCCATGTTGTGTTTTTGGTGGTATTTGGTTGTCAACCTATTTTTGTTTGTGAAATGTTGAAGTGATCCTACCAGAGGACTCGAGTGCCGATTTTCGGGACTCGTGACTCGACTCGGACTCGCGCACTGATTGACGCGACTCGGACTCGGACTCGTGAATTCTCGCGCACGATGACTTGGACTCGGACTCGTACATTTTTACCCCCACGATGACTCGGACTCGACTTGTACATTTACGCTCCGACTTGGACTCGGACTCGAGCAAGTTTTCTCTGGAATCGGATGTCCTCTATCCTGGCGTGTGCACCTGCGAGGCGAGTTCACGTACTGGGCCCCGCTATTCCAGTCTAGAGACACACCCGCATCGTGCTGTATGCTTTCACACATTCTGCTTCCACATTGGAAAAGAGCAGCGTAAAATGCTCGTTATGTGGAAAAAAGATTGAAAAGAAGGCTCCGTAACACATTACTCTAACGGTACGTCCACACAGCAGCGTTAAAAAAATCTTCCAACGCTTCTGCCCATTCACTTTGAATGGGGTGACGTCACTTTGCCTCACTTTTCGCCGAACTGCATTGTGGGAAGCAGAGCGGAGCTTTCCAGGCATCTCAGGCTTCAAAAGTTGAGCAATGTTCAACTTTTGAAGCTTCTGAAGCTTTCGGTGGAAGCGTCAGCCAATCAAATCATATGCCAGTACAAGCTCTAGCCAATCAAATCGCTGCTTGTGTCTCAGGGGCGGGAGATTCATGTGATTTGTTGTTGGTCGAGCTTCAGACACGCCCGCCGGCAAGCTTTTTCCAAAGCCGCTGTGTGGACGGGCCGTGAGGATCGAGTTCAGACATATAGGCTGTCTTGAACACTCATCAGATTAACGTGATCTAATCAATAAATAAAGATTCAGCCGATAACACGAAAGCACATGGCTACTTAACATGCAGAATGACGTCATTTTGCATGCTAAGTAGCCATGTGCTATCTGGGGCTTAATCTTTATTGATAGAATTTATACGTTCACTATAATAATTGTAGCGTCCCCGGCTGAATGATGGTCAGACTCTCTAACCGATGGTATCTGTTTATTGATCACCCTTGCTTATATCCAATCATTACCAACGTAATAACTTATGCCCTTATCAGCCAGGTGCTAAAAACCGAATGCAACTATTTAGTATATGCAGGGTTGGGAGGGTTACTTTGTAAATGTAATCAGTTACTGATTACTGAATACATGGCTCTGAAAGTAATCCGAATACAGTTACAGTTACGTGTCTTAAAAAAGTAACGTAATCAGATTACTTTTGGATTACTTTCTTTTTCCATCACAGATGGGTATGTTTTGGTGAACAGGAGACACAAAAAGCAAATGAAACTCAATGTGTTTTTACTGTTTTAATGGCTTATCAAGAGCACAACTGAAACATAACATCTGCGAAACGATGTAACAACATAATACACTTTTTGGGGATGCAGCTTGGGATGTGAGGAGTGAGGGACACGGCTTAGAACGGGCGTGTCGCCTTCTGTCCTGCCAGTGCTGGCAGGACATGAATTAAAAGGTCGAACTCGGACTTCATTTTAAGGACATGTCGGCCAGGGGTGTAGAGCTATATTTGTTTAAGCACCGGATTGGCAAACCAGGAGAGTGTGTGCACTGTGCACCAGTCTGCCTTGATCTATGAATTCATGTCCGTGACACTCACAGTATCTGCTGCCCACAGCTGGTTTATAGAAGGAAAACCTCCTTCACTTCATGAAATCTCTGCGGCACCAGGAGCAGCGGGAGGGTTAACTCAGCCTCTGAGAAGAGGAGCGCGCAGTGCCTTTCGCTCCCTTTTTTGGTCCATCTGCGGCAGTAATAGGTTTTGTGCGCTGTGATGATTCGGCTGTACCTTTAGTAATGAATATTAAATGTTGTGAGGAAATCTTTCCACCAATAATTCCAATAAGTAATCCAAAATGTATTCACTTCAGGTTTACGATAGTAACTGTAATCAGATTACTCGTTTTTCAAATGTAACGCGAGCTGAATACAGTTACTTGATTTTTGTATTCTGATTACGTAACGCCGTTACATGTATTCCCTTACAACCCAACCCTGAGTAGATGTTAATTTATTCGTCATCTATCCGTCATTATACATGTGTGTTTACATTGCTCCGTTGTCCATTGACTTCCGGTAAAAGTTCCTTCAGAATAAGAGTCCCGATCTTATTACTATCAAAATAAAAGTGCAAAACGAAAACTTTACCATAAGAAAATATTGGCATACAAATATAATCACTTCTCTAAAAGGTAACTCATTTTAAATATAGTTAGACATATTAAAGTTAATTTACAATAATAATAATAATAATAATATTAATATTAGTAAAAGCTTTATATTTGTATAGTACTATTACAAGAATTGTAGCCAAACTGGCTTCACAGCAGTTCAATAGACAGATTAGTATAACATGACAGGATGAAAGCAATGTAGAGGAGCAGCTACATTTCAACAAATATATCCACGAAGATTAATACATGAAGACTTGTGACTCAGACTTGACTTGGACTCTTCTTAGGTGACTCGGACTTGGAATCGGATTCGAACACAGGTAATGATGACTCGGACTCGGACTCGACTCGGACACTCCTTGGGTGACTCGGACTTGGACTCGGACTCGAACACAGGTAATGATGACTCGGACTCGACTCGGACACTCCTTGGGTGACTCGGACTTGGACTCGGACTCGAACATAGGTAATGATGACTCGGACTCGACTCGGACATTCCTTGGGTGACTCGGACTTGGACTCGGACTCGAACATAGGTAATGATGACTCGGACTCGACTCGGACAATCCTTGGGTGACTCGGACTTGGACTCGGACTCGATTACGACTCTCCCTAGGTGACTCGGAGTTGGACTCAGACTCGAAGAGTGGTGACTCGAGAGTGACTTGGACTCGTGAATTGGTGACTTGACTAGATCACTAGATCCTACTGACTGTATCTTTATTTATTCTATTTTTGTTTTGTTTTTGTCTGAGATTGGAATGTCATCTCCTATATGTTCTCGTTATGTCCATGTTTGTGTCTTTAGCCTGTACAAAATAAAAAAATTAATAAAAAATGTATTTGGCGACCCACTTGGAATGCCTTTGCAAACCACTAGGGGGCCGCGGACCAGACTTTGGGAACCGCTGTATTAAAGTTTAAAATAAGATCTATATAATTTCCCACCAATACCAGAGTTATGTCTTAATGCTGATATACTGGGAACATCTTGCTGATGGTATTTAGTTTAAAAGATTGAAACCTTATTGGTTTGTTATTTGTGTTCGTGTGCAAAATACATGTTCAGATGCTCAGAGAAGCAATCTAGCAACAGTTTCTGACAGCAAAAGGTAGCCAACACAGACATGTGATCAGATCACACATTAACGCACACATTAAACTCAGTTATAATAATAATTTAATATTATTATTATAATATAAAATGGCATCAGCAAATGTCATTCAGAACATACTGCATGTCAAATATTTATTCATGAAATGCTGGAGGTTAATATAATGTTCCCTCTTTTTAACACATGTTGTAATATTTGTGTTATTATAGACTTACTGACTGTAAACTCTCAGAGGCTCAATGGGAAGTCGTGGCCTCAGCTCTGAAGTCTGACCCCTCCCACCTGAGAGATCTGGACCTGAGTGAGAACGCTCTGCAGGATTCAGGAGTGAAGCTGCTGAGCTCTGGACTAAAGAGTCCAAACTGCAGACTGGAGGCTCTCAGGTCAGTTCACTGACTGAACTTCATCTGTTTGTGTTTATGATTTTGTGAATTTGCCTGAGAACAAAGGGAGGGAGTGTTTGAGCTTCCTCAGACTCACACTGTGCTCCATGAGTTAGTGGAGATGCTGTCAGTGCTGATGAGCTGTGAGGGAGAGGAAGGAGTTGTTAAACATCTGATCAAAGTTAAAGTTCCAGATTATCAATGGATTGTTTCTACATCATCGCTGACATTAAAACCCTGTTTAGCTCTGAACAGATTATTAAACCTGGAGTTATTTCAAACAGGAACATTGTTTTCTAAAGTTACATCATGTTTTTTTTATTCAGAATGAAGAACTGCAGGTTGTCCGAGATCAGCTGTTCTGCTCTGATCTCAAATCTGAAGTCCAACCCCTCCCATCTGAGAGTTCTGGACCTGAGTAACAACACTCTGAAGGAGTCAGGAGTGAAGCTGCTGAGAGATCTTCTGGAGAGTCCAGACTGCAGACTGCAGACTCTCAGGTCAGTTCACTGACTCTATGTTACTGCTGGAGATCTCATGTTTCATTAGTTATTCAACCTGATTCTTGTTCATAAATATATTACATCCATATGTTTGAAATTGTTGTTTTGTTCATATTTTTGTTTCTCTAAATGTAGTCTGCAATCATAACAGTTGATTGTTTCCTAAAGAAACTATTATGTATTTCACTGTTAGTTGTTAAAGTAAATGTATGTTTTTCTTTAGTAAATGGTCTGAATAAAGAAGGTCCTCTGATCTGATATTAGTTTTACATAAAGTTAACTTTCTGACATAGAAATGTTAATGTTCCCATAATTTAGACGTGTTTTCACAGATAATAAACAGAAGGCTGATATAATGATGATCCACAATAACAGAATAACAGTCTCTGTAATTCAGGGAAAAGATATTGATTAGGACGCAGTAATGATGAGCTGCACATTTCAGACCTGAACATCTGACTGAATTATAAACTGATTTTTATCCTCATCATGTTTTCTTTATTCAGACTGAGTGGCTGCAGGTTGTCAGAGATCAGCTGTTCTGCTCTGATCTCAGCTCTGAAGTCCAACCCCTCCCATCTGAGAGATCTGGACCTGAGTCTCAACGATCTGCAGGATTCAGGAGAGTGCTGATGAGAGATCTTCTGGAGAGTCCAGACTGCAGACTGGAGACTCTCAGGTCAGTTCACTGACTCTCTGTTACTGCTGGAGATCTCATGTTTCATTAGTTATTCAACCTGATTCTTGTTCATAAATATATTCATCCATATGTTTGAAATTGTTGTTTGTTCATATTTTTGTTTCTCTAAATGTAGTCTGCAATCATAACAGTTGATTGTTTCCTAAAGAAACTATTATGTATTTCACTGTTAGTTTTAAAGTAAATGTATGTTTTTCTTTAGTAAATGGTCTGAATAAAAAGCTCCTCTGAACTATATTAGTTTTACATAAGTTTAACTTTCTGACATAGAAATATTAATGTTCCCATCATTTAGACGTGTTTTCACAGATAACCAGAAGGCTGATATAATGATGATCCACAATAACAGAATAACAGTCTCTGTAATTCAGGGAAAAGATCATTGATGAGGACGCAGTAATGATGAGCTGCACATTTCAGACCTGAACATCTCACTGAATTATAAACTGATTTTATCCTCATCATGTTTTCTTTATTCAGACTGAGGAGCTGCAGTTTGTCAGAGATCAGCTGTTCTGCTCTGATCTCAGCTCTGAAGTCCAACCCCTCCCATCTGAGAGATCTGGACCTGAGTCTCAACGATCTGCAGGATTCAGGAGTGAAGCTGCTGAGAGATCTTCTGGAGAGTCCAGACTGCAGACTGCAGACTCTCAGGTCAGTTCACTGACTCTCTGTTACTGCTGGAGATATCATGTTTCATTAGTTATCAACCTGATTCTTACATTAATATATTACATCCATATGTTTGAAATTGTTGTTTTGTTCATATTTTTGTTTCTCTAAATGTAGTCTGCAATCATAACAGTTGATTGTTTCCTAAAGAAACTATTATGTATTTCACTGTTAGTTGTTAAAGTAAATGTATGTTTTTCTTTAGTAAATGGTCTGAATAAAGAAGGTCCTCTGATCTGATATTAGTTTTACATAAAGTTAACTTTCTGACATAGAAATGTTAATTCCCATAATTTAGACGTGTTTTCACAGATAATAAACAGAAGGCTGATATAATGATGATCCACAATAACAGAATACAGTCTCTGTAATTCAGGGAAAAGATAATTGATTAGGACGCAGTAATGATGAGCTGCACATTTCAGACCTGACATCTGACTGGATTATAAACTGATTTTTTCCTCATCATGTTTTTTTTATTCAGACTGAGAGCTGCAGTTTGTCAGAGATCAGCTGTTCTGCTCTGATCTCAGCTCTGAAGTCCAACCCCTCCCATCTGAGAGTCTGGACCTGAGTCTCAACGATCTGCAGGATTCAGGAGTGAAGCTGCTGAGAGATCTTCTGGAGAGTCCAGACTGCAGACTGCAGACTCTCAGGTCAGTTCACTGACTCTCTGTTACTGCTGGAGATCTCATGTTTCATTAGTTATTCAACCTGATTCTTGTTCATAAATATATTACATCCATATGTTTGAAATTGTTGTTTTGTTCATATTTTTGTTTCTCTAAATGTAGTCTGCAATCATAACAGTTGATTTGTTTCCTAAAGAAACTATTATGTATTTCACTGTTAGTTGTTAAAGTAAATGTATGTTTTTCTTTAGTAAATGGTCTGAATAAAGAAGGTCCTCTGATCTGATTTAGTTTTACATAAGTTAACTTTCTGACATAGAAATGTTAATGTTCCCATCATTTAGACGTGTTTTCACAGATAATAACAGAAGGCTGATATAATGATGATCCACAATAACAGAATAACAGTCTCTGTAATTCAGGGAAAAGATAATTGATTAGGACGCAGTAATGATGAGCTGCACATTTCAGACCTGAACATCTGACTGAATTATAAACTGATTTTTATCCTCATCATGTTTTCTTTATTCAGACTGAGGGCTGCAGTTTGTCAGAGATCAGCTGTTCTGCTCTGATCTCAGCTCTGAAGTCCAACCCCTCCCATCTGAGAGATCTGGACCTGAGTCTCAACGATCTGCAGGATTCAGGAGTGAAGCTGCTGAGAGATCTTCTGGAGAGTCCAGACTGCAGACTGCAGACTCTCAGGTCAGTTCACTGACTCTCTGTTACTGCTGGAGATCTCATGTTTCATTAGTTATTCAACCTGATTCTTGTACTTTAATAACTCACATTCATAAAGTAGTAAACGTCTCTTTATTCACGTTTTTATTTGTACGTACTAAATAAAGAACTGCAGACATAAATATTGACTGTTTCTTAAAGGAACTTTAATAGCTTTTAGTTGTAAAAAGTAAATCTATGTTTTGAATATTTAGTAAACGATAACGTCTGAATAAAGGTCATCTGAAGTAATATTATGGCGCATTTCCACTACACGGCCTCGCACGGCCTCGCTCGTATGGCTAGGCCTCGTTAGGACTGGCTCACTTTATGGCGCATTTCCATTACAGTTTAGGAACTGGGGTAGTATCTATAGTAACGCAGTGTAGGCGGAGCAGTGACGTCATCTTCAATGAGAACCCCAGAAAAACAACACAGCCGTTAGCTGTTAGCACTCAGAGCTCACAGCTCCTCATATATGTTCAGAAACTAGACAGAAGTTAAACAAGTACAAACCACAGACTGTCTGTGTCATGGCGAATACAGTCGCTGCTTTATTTATGTCTGTATAGGCCGTTGTTGTGAGTGTGGACGGTCGGAGCATATACTGCGTTAGCTTAGCCAATCTCCATTAGAAAACACGCATTTTAAAAGGTTTTTCGCCTGCTGTCTGCTGCAGACTTGTCAAAGCATTAATTCATGGTTTTTACTAACCGGTATCAGTATGTTGTTACTTCGGCATCATTTTGAAACGTGTATTACAATTAAATCACGGTCAAATATGTCCATCTTGTTGTAGTTGTAGCCCCCTTGCCAGCGATTCTCTCTCTAGTTTAGCATACTCAGCCCGACTCAGCCTCGTTGTCTCTGGCCCTAGACCCACGATTTTATGAGGCCAGAAAAACTGTGAATTAGGACCCGCCGGCCGGTACTAGGCCAAGTGGAAACGCAACCAAAAACGGGCCGCTGACGTCACAGCCCTCTTAAACCGTGCTCCGCGCTGTAGTGGAAACGCGCCATTAGTTTTACATGATACAGTTTACTTTCTGAAGGAGACAGATTTTTTAGTTCTCATTCATTTCAATGTTGAGAAACTCATCTGATTATAAATTCATTTTTGATCCTCATCATGTTTTTCTTTATTCAGTCTGGAGAGCTGCAGGTTGTCAGAGATCAGCTGTTCTGCTGTGATCTCAGCTCTGAAGTCCAACCCCTCCAATCTGAGAGTTCTGGACCTGAGTCTCAACTACAATCTGAAGGATTCAGGAGTGAAGCTGCTGAGAGATCTTCTGGAGAGTCCAGACTGCAGACTGGAGACTCTCAGGTCAGTTCACTGACTCTCTGTTACTGCTGGAGATCTCATATGTTCAGTTTGTAATTTAACCTAATGTATGTACTTTAATAACTTGAATCCATAAAGAATCCGGGTCCGGGACCCCTAGTAATATGAGAGCTGTTCTCTGCCATCATGATGCGCAGGGTGTTATTTTGTAATGGTGCCTGAGCTGTGTGCTCCACTCTTCCTGTCGGCTCTGTCGGCTAAACTCCGCTGCTCCGGGATGACGGTCTAACTGCTGGTGAACTCGGAGCGCTGTTAGAACGGGACGCTCAGATACTCAGAGCAGAGCTCACTGTCAGAGAGCCTGATGTGCAGGGATTGTTAGGAAGTTATTTTTCTTAATTTAATTTAATTTAGCCTTTAGCTGGCTAACTAGCGTACATTGTCACTAACTCCTAACACAGTGGTCTCCAACACGTCGATCGCGAGCTACCGGTAGCTCGCAAGCCCTCCATAAGTAGCTCGCCAAGCAAATCCAAAATGTTAAAAATACACCAAAAGCAAAAGCAAATGTAATTAAAATAATCTACCCTATACATAAACGAAACCTCAATCATAGCGAACTCTATCTACTTACTACAACTCTATATCTATCTAACACCCCTCCTCCCCCCACAATGAATATCGACCAATCACGTTCTTGCTTGATTTGCGGGACCAGCGTTGCAGTCGGGAAGAAAAGCAATGTGGAGCGGCAGCTCACCGCTTCATAAGGAGTTTAACCTTTCCTTCTGGCAGAATCTACACAACACATCAGCCCCATTGAACAGCCTAGTCGTGCCAGCCTATACAACACATGAGGGGCAGAGTTTTACTGTGTGTGTGTTGCAACTTGCATATATATATATTGCACTTGACGCACACACGCATGTCGTAATTTCCACTGGACATGTCCCCCCCACTTTTCAAAATCCCGTTTGTGTCCCCCCATCTTACAAATATGTTTATTGTTTTTTTTTAACGCAAGCCATCATCACCACGGAGGGGAACACAGCCTCTGTGAGCGAGCGAGACAGAGAGAGAGAGAGCGAGAGAGCGAGAGCTAGAGAGCACACCTTTATCTATTTAATATAGTTGTAACAAATAAAGTAAGAAATCATTTCCAATGTGTACTATAGGACAGTAAACAAAAAAACAGTTTGAAAGGGGAGTGATTAGTAAAATATGCATAAATAAAAGAAAGAATGCTAACTAGGTAACATAAGATAAGAATAACCAGTTTAAATGATTTGTTATTGGTTGTGATCATATTCTAGAGATGTTTGGATTATTGGAAAGTATACAGCTCCCTTTCATCTGAGTGTTGAGAGCTGTTTCCATCAATTCATGTTGTGCTCAAAGTGCTCCAGATTGATGCTTTTCACTTCAACATTTAAAAGAGCATGCCCCCGGACCCCCCGAGAGGAGCTGAGGTCCACCCCCAAATAAAGCAGGTTAAACTAATTAAATTGCATACATTTTCTTTAGTAAACACTTAAAACGGGTCCCACAGTAGCTCACGACTTGTTTTACTTTTTGAAAGTAGCTCTCGTCCTAAAAAAGGTTGGAGACCCCTGTCCTAACGTTAGCTTTATCCTGCGTTTTCCAATAGATTTTTTGATGGGCTTAATGTTACAGACCGTCACATGTCAATAGTGTTTTAGATCCTGTGTTAAGGCTATAAACAGAGGTGGAAGGAGTACTTCTAAGTAAAGGTAGAAGTACTTTAGTCAAAGTAAAAGTAGTAAAAGTCAACTTTAATGTCAATCTTACTCAGTTTGTGTTTACAGACAGAGAGATCGAAATAAAATACTTTATACAGATATGTATAAAGTACAGAGAGTAGTAAGAGTAGAAGTACTAAGATCTTGTACTTGAGTTAAAGTAGAAGTACTCAGATCTTGTACTTGAGTAAAAGTAGAAGTACTCAGATCTTGTACTTGAGTACAAGTAGAAGTACTCAGATCTTGTACTTGAGTAAAAGTAGAAGTACTCAGATCTTGTTCTTGAGTAAAAGTAGAAGTACTCAGATCTAGTACTTTGAGTAAAAGTAGAAGTATTCAGATCTTGTACTTGAGTAAAAGTAGAAGTACTCAGATCTATACTTGAGTAAAAGTAGAAGTACCAGAGTGTAGGAATACTCTGTTACAGTAAAAGTCCTGCATTCAAAATGTTCCTCAAGTAAAGTAGAAAAGTATTCTCATCAAAATATAGTGAAAGTAGCGACAGTAAAAGTAGTCATTGTGCAGATTCGTCCATTTCAGAATAATATATATGATATGTTTTATAATGATTGATCATGAAAGTGTTCTCAAAGCTGGTAAAGGTGCAGTTAGTTTGAATGACTTTGTATACTGCAGGGTAGCTTGTGGATTTACTCCAGGTGGAACTAAAGTCTGATTTAACACTTGATTAGATTTCACATCATTCATCCACATCTGTGAAGTAACTAAAGGTATTAAATACATGTAGTGGAGGAAAAGTACACCATTTAAGTTTGAAGTAGCAGAACATGGAAATACTCAAGTAAAGTAGAAGTACCTCTAAATTGTACTTAAGTTCAGTACTTGAGTAAATGTACTTAGTTACTTTACACCTCTGCCTATAAAGATAGAAAGACAAAGCCTTGCACAGAGGCTTGCAAATACATTTTCAAAATGCTCAACAGAGCTGCTAAAATGATAAACTGACTGCTTCACATTTAAAATAAATGCATCGATATATTTCTATTGGATGTGACTCTTTGCGTTTTTCTTATTGTAACCACTGCTTCTTTACTTGTTCTGACAACACATCTGATTTTAATTGGATTTGTATTATCACGTTTTCTTTATTCAGACTGAAAGCTCCAGTTTGTCAGAGGTCAGCTCTGCTCTGATCTCAGCTCTGAAGTCTGAACCCTCCAGTCTGAGAGATCTGGACCTGAGTTACAATGAGCTGAAGGATTCAGAAGTGAAGCTGCTGAGAGATCTTCTGGAGAGTCCAGCCTGCAGACTGGAGACTCTCAGGTCAGTTCACTGACTCTCTGTTACTGCTGGAGATCTCATACACTGTGTGCACAATTATTAGGGGAGCTGTATTTTTGAGGATTCATTTTATTATTGAAGAACTACAGTACTCTCGGTCAATCCAAAATGTTAATGAACCTCAAACCTGAATATTTAAGAAAGTAAAAATGAGGTTTTGGTGTTCTTAGGAGAAAATCTGTGTGTGCACAATTATTGGGTAACTATTAGTTTGCAGAATTAATATGCAACTAAAGGAACGACTACAATGTTCCCATCTCACTTGTTTATTTCCATCTGTTAAAGAGAGAATAGTTATCAACTCAAAATGTAAATAAAATACAATTTCTGACATTTCATAAAAAGACCAGATGCTAATATAGCCACGCTTCTCTTCAATAACCGTCACAAGACTTCCATTCATGGAGTCTGTCAGTTTCTTGATCTGTTGACGATCAACCACAGCCTCCCAGACTCTGTTCAGAGAGGTGAACTGTCTCCCTTCACCGTAAACCTCCCGTTTAAGAAGGGTTAAGGTTAGGTGAGGAAGGGTTTAGGTCAGGCGAGGAAGGGTTTAGGTCAGGCGAGGAAGGGTTAAGGTTAGGTGAGGAAGGGTTTAGGTCAGGCGAGGAAGGGTTTAGGTCAGGCGAGGAAAGGTTAAGGTCAGGTGAGGAAGAGTTAAGGTCAGTTAAGGAAGGGTTTAGGAAAGGTTAGGAAGGGTTTAGGTGAGGAAGAGGAAGGTGTTAAAAACGTGTTTAAATAAACACGTTTTTTTATATTTCTAAAGAAATTTTTTTTAAAAGATCTTTATTTTTTAATTATAAATAAACTGTGAACTTTTATGCTACGATGTATGTGATGTCAGATAGTAACTAAAAAAAAATATCGCCGGCTACGTCAAAATGGACATCACAAATTGGCTTAAAAAGTCTAAGGATTTATTCAAATGAAATAGCGATGAAAGAACTGCAGCCGATGGTGCTGCTGGCGACCCTGCACCTGCCGTTGCAGCAGCACGCCTTAATGTCACAAGCTTGACCTCGGCAAACCCCGGGGCTGAGTTAGCGAGCCCAATCCTTGACTCATCAAGGCGGGCGCCACCAACGCTGTCCTCCGAGGCACAGCTCCTTGTGCCCCTACCATCACCACCTGCGTTGCCACACCCTGTACCACACCCCAGCATCCTCCACCTCCGTGCCGGTGCCTCCACTTCAGACGCTACCTTGCAGCACATCAACAGGTACTATTGGTACGCTCAAAGACCAACAGCCCCAGATGATCTTGGGGTTAATAAACCCAACCAGGTGAAACTGGATCGTTATCCAGGGAGATTGTTTTCAGGAAAGAAGCGCACTTTTGCCACTGCATGGTACAACAACAGACCATGGCTTGAATATTCGTTAAAAGCAGACGCAGCCTTTTGTTTCCCCTGTAGACAGTTTAAAGTAAATACGTCTTCATCTGATGCAGCTTTACTGTCAAAGGTTTTTGCGACTGGAAACCCGCATTACAGACTGATAAAGGACTGCTAAGGCATGCTGCATCAAAAGAACACATTTCATGTGAGAGTTTGTGGACAGAGAGAGACAGATACGCGAGGAAACAAATAAGGAAATTAGTACTTTGGTGCACACAGATCAGCTGGCACGGAACCGTTATTACATTTCAGCTGTCGTTGATATTATAGTTTTTTTAGCTGTTGTTACGACCCGTCCTCTACCAAGTGGTAGTGGCTCGTGGGAAGACCCGCAACATAAAATAAACCACACAAAACACGCAGCACTTGTCGGCGAGCATTTATTAAAGCGCACAGCCGTACTCACATGTGCCCACCGGCAAACGAACCACGTCTGGAGGACGGCAAAAACAAACAAAAGAAGAAGGGGGCCTGGGCCAACCAGTCCTCTGGCCGTAGGACCCAGAGCTTCCCTCCCCTACCCAGAGATCTAACAAATCCCTACGGGTAAAATAAAGCCGCGAAAACCTATTCTCCCAGATCCTCCAGAGTACACATATCACATTAACACAAAGATCTACAGATCCAAACAGCAGAGAGAGGTTGTCCTCGGACGGAGTCTTCCGGCATAAGGATCAGGAGGAGACCTCTTCTCCTCCAGCTTCTCCTTTTAAGTCCCCAGCTGAATGGAATTAGGACACCTGGGGGAGGCGGAGCCAGGGGCGGACCAGGTGTACCTGCGCAGCAGAGAGACAGAGAAGACACAGAAAAAGGGAGCACGTAACACCCCCACCATGAGTTTTTTTTTATAACAAACAAAACAAACAATCACAACAATCGACTTTAGGTCGACAGACGTGGTTACATATCACAAGCGCGACAATGCATCAGCCAACACATTGTCCTTGCCACGGATGTGTTTGACCTCAACATTGAAGGCTTGCATGCCCATGCTCCACCGCATCAACCTATGATATGTGTTACGCATTCTCTGCAGGAACACAAGGGGGTTGTGATCGGTAAAAATAGTGACAGGGATGTTTGATGACCCAACGTATACCTCAACTGGTTTAAGGCCAGAACCATAGCCTCCTTTTCGATGGTGGAACCAACGGTGGAACACACCCGCTGGTGGGGATTGAATTTCTTGGAGCGGTATGATACCGGGCGCTCCACCTCACGATCAGATCCAACACATCTGCACGCTGCGCATCAGGCAAGTGTGCTAAATGAGACTCAATATTTACAGAGTCTCCGCAGCGATCGGGGCCTCCGAGGTGACAGGGATGTCACTTTCAGCACTGGACAGCGCCACCACACAGGCTGCGACAGGGTTATGAACAGCCCCGGGGCTTGTCGTACCTGTTTTCCCACCCTCACGCCACGATGGAGGGCCCCTGATCGGTCTGTCCAATCCTGTAGCCATACAACTGTCACGGGTGACTGCAACCATTCACCCCCGGCTTAACGAGCACTCTGCCCCGGCTAAATCATTCCCCAAGACCAAATCTATCCCTTTAATGGGAAGACATGGCCGAACCCCGACAGCTACCGGACCGGTGACCAGATCTGACTCAAGGTGAATATTATGCAATGGCGAACCCACACACTGCATACCAAACCCCCTCACAAGAACACCCGAACCCACAGCAGACTCCTCAGACAGGGGCAACACACCCCTCACCATAAAGGATTGTGACGCTGCTGTATCCCTCAAAATGGTCACTGGAACCCTGGTGTTCTTCCCCGGTAAAGACACCATTCCTTTCATAAGAAACGGAGCAAAAACTTCCAGTTCTGACTTGAGAGACCCTGGCTTTGAAGTACTCAGCAAGGCTACCGTCTTTACCGGCTTCTCCTCATCCCGTAAAGCATAACAATTCGCCCACATGTGACCCTTTTCTTGCAGAAATAACACACGGGCTATCCCTAGGTCCCCACTTCACCTCCCGGTTTTTCCTCAACATATCCTGGCCTACTGGACTGCCATGGCACGTTAATGGAGACTGGGGTTTCCTGATGTTGTTGTCCACAAACCGGGCCTGTGCCCCCCCCCTCTCATGAAGACAGCTTTGTGAGTAAAACATACTCGTCAGCCAAAACCGCAGCATCAGACAGTTTATGGGTTTCTGCTCATTCAGATAAGTGGCCACCCTGTCAGGCAAACATTTTTTAAATTCCTCCATAAGTAACAAGGTTTTTAAATCCTCTAGAGATTTGACGCCCGTCGACGAGCACCAACGTTCAAACAGAACCTCTTTCTCATGGGCGAATTCCACATAAGCCTGACAATCATTTTTCTTTAAGCCGCGAAACCTTGACGGTACGCCTCAGGCACCAGCTCATAGGCGCGCAGAATTGCCCTTTTTACCTGCTCATAATCCAGGCTAACCTCTTCAGACAATGCCGCATACACCTCCTGCGCTTTACCAGTGAGAACGCACTGCAGCATAACGGTCCACATATTTTTAGGCCATTTCAATGTGGTTGCTACCCGTTCAAAAAGGATAAAATAATTGTCAACATCTTTCTCGTGAAACACCGGGATAAATCGAGTATATCTACCCACGTCAAAGTCATGTGATTGTGCCGAGCCCAACTGCTGAGTGTGGTGCGATAATGCCGTCAACTCCAGCTCCTTTAAACGAAACAACCGATTAGTCTCCTCCTCAAGCTTCCTGATTTCGAGATTACAATCGATCTCCTTCTCTCTCAGTTTATTTTCAATCTCCTTCTCTCTAATCATCAGTTTATTGTCAATCTCCTTCTCTCTAATCATCAGTTTACGCAACTCCAGCTGAAGTTGAAGCTCGCTCATTGTCGGAGAGACCTCTGTCTCCTCGTCTTTGGGAAAACCAGCAACGCCCCCCTCCTCCTCCGATAACACTTCCTGCTCTACCAGCGCAGCCAACAGCTGTTCTTTAATGACCTGTTTCTTGCTTTGTTTACTATACGGAACGTTAAACCTGCCTGCGATTAACTGAAGCTGCTGTTTGTTACAAGCATCAAACTTCCCCCGAGTTGGAACCTTAGCAAACTCCTCCAAGTCAAAATCCATTCTAACGTGAAACTCAGCCGAACCAGAAATTAGGTAGACTATTGAGGCAACTCTACACTGTACACAAACAAAGCACATGCTGTCAAGGGCCATTCTACAAAAGAAAAATACTGGCACCTGCCCGAGACAGCCTTTGGACGAGCCCCATATGTTACGACCCGTCCTCTACCAAGTGGTAGTGGCTCGTGGGAAGACCCGCAACATAAAATAAACCACACAAAACACGCAGCACTTGTCGGCGAGCATTTATTAAAGCGCACAGCCGTACTCACATGTGCCCACCGGCAAACGAACCACGTCTGGAGGACGGCAAAAACAAACAAAAGAAGAAGGGGGCCTGGGCCAACCAGTCCTCTGGCCGTAGGACCCAGAGATTCCCTCCCCTACCCAGAGATCTAACAAAACCCTACGGGTAAAATAAAGCCGCAAAAACCTATACTCCCAGATCCTCCAGAGTACACATATTGCCACATTAACACAAAGGATCTACAGATCCAAACAGCAGAGAGAGATTGTCCTCGGACGGAGTCTTCCGGCATAAGGATCAGGGGAGACCTCTCTTCTCCTACAGCTTCTCCTTTTAAGTCCCCAGCTGAATGGAATTAGGACACCTGGGGGAGGCGGAGCCAGGGGCGGACCAGGTGTACCTGCGCAGCAGAGAGACAGAGAAGACCACAGAAAAAGGGAGCACGTAACAGCTGTCAACCAACTCCCTCTCAGAGCTGACCACGATTCACTCCACAGCATGTCCGAGTCAGGCAGTGGGCTCTTCCTATCGCTGTTTGAGTATACGCTGCACAAAGATGCAGAGTTGGCCTTGCTGTTTGATATATATTGTGCCGCAGGCCCGCAGCACATGACGGTTTTGTGTGCCCTCCCATGAAAATCATATGCCCTCCCTTTAGATTTGTTCTGGCGCCGGGTCTGGGTGAGGAAGGGTTAAGGTGAGGAAGAGGGCCATGTCATTAGTGTTTCATCTTTATGGCCTTTACTGGTTAACCACACAGAGGAGTACTTTGATGCATGCGATGGAGCATTGTTCTTCATAAAATCATGGTCTTCCTGAAAGATGCAGACTTGTTCCTGAACCACTGATGGAAGAAAGTGTCTTCTAAAAACTGGCAGTAGGTTCAGGAGTTGACTTTGAGTCCATCTTCAACCTGAAAAGGTCCAACTAGCTCATCTTTAACAACACCAGTAGCCCACCTCCACCTTGCTGGTGTCTGAGTGGAAGTGGAGCTCTGTGCCTGTTACTGATCCATCTGCTCCGTCAAGAGTCACCCTCATCTCATCAGTCCATGAAACCTTTGACAGATCTGTCTTCAGATATTTCTTGGCCCAGTCTTGAAGTTTGAACTTGTATGTCTTGTTCAGTGGAGGTTGGGTTTCAACCTCTCTTACCTTGGCCATGTCTCTGAACACCTGAGACTTCTGGGCCCTCCAGGTAGCTCACAGTTCTGGAATATGATACTGGAGGATAATGGCTTCCTGGTAACTTCACGTTTCATTCTTCTCAAATCTTTGGCACTTCATTTCATCTTTTTCTCAACACGTTTCTTGCGACCCTGTTGACTATTTTCAACAAGACGTTTGATGGTCCTGCGATCAAGCCCCAATATCTTATCAATATTATCAATATCAAGAGTGCTGCATCCCGCTGAAAGACTTTTTACAATGTTTGACTTTTCAGAGTCAGTTAAAGAGCAACTTGTAGGTTAGACACACCAGTGAATAAATGTGTAGGAAAATGATGTATACACTAGATTTTCAAAAAGATATACAGAAATATACACTACAGTGACATCTGGCGTCGTTTTTGTAAGACATTTTTGTTTCGCATAAAAAAAGCCACCCCATGTGACGTCACATGGGGGAGAGCGGCCGGTCTAACGTATGAATAAACATGGATCACAATGCTAGTTTTGACACAGAAGAGGTTGAAAATATATATTGAAACGCATATAATTATAATTATGAGCCTGCTAGGCATCCAAGAGACCAGGAGAAGCCAAGGATTAGAAGAAATAACGGCCATCTGAGAGAAATGGAGCTGTGGTGTGAGGAGAACCGATGGAGAACAGGGCAGCTGTCTTGGTGAGTGACCGGTGTTAGCTACAGTTAATGTTAGCTAACGTCAGTCACATCACAACATTGTAAAGTTAGCTATCATATATCAGGCTATAACTAAAGTAGTATTGATAATATAGTAACGTTACTGGCAGGACTGTTGAAGCTGATCCATAACAGAAACTAATGCTCAAGTATCAGCCGTATCTCGCGTTACCTAATGCAACTCCACACTACGTCTTACGGTGCTGTGTACCGGAGGGGAGAGAGCAGCGAAGGGGGGGGGGGGGAGAGAGGAACGAATGGGGGGGAGAGAGAGAGCAGCGAAGGGGGGGAGAGAGATGTAATACGGTTTCCTGATAAACGTTTTGTTTGATAGGCTTCAGCTGTGGAGAGTATGTGCTGCAGGGAGGTGGATGCACCTCGCACAACGCACCCAGGAACGAAAGCTAGCTCCGGTCCTTTTCCTGTTAGGGAAACTGTGGACTCGATGTCCTGACACTGACAGGCTCGAGTTTGTGCAACCTGCACAAACTCAAGCTCACCATGATTAAAAATGGTGAAATGCAATGTAAAATACCGAATAAATACCAGCTCACTAAATCACAACCGCTCAAACCAACTACAAACTACTACCGCGGATTGGGCAGAGAATGAGTCAGAGAAAGTTGCCCCCATGGACGTAATATGACGCGTTTGACGTATGACGTTAAAAAAAAGTAGTTTTTAGTAGCAGAGCTCAAAATGGCTCCTTTCCCTCTGAATTCCTGCCCTTATGTCTTGTAAAACATATCAAATCCTGCATTCACTTTTTAATTGTAATTTAAAAAAAAAATAAACCTGCAAGTTGCTCTTTAAATCTCTTTTGGCTCATTTTACCTGAGGAAAAGAAGCTGCCTATTAATTATGCACACCTTGATACCCTCCGTCATTACACATAACATGATATGCTTAAAGCAATACTCATTCAAGTTTATAAAGCTTGGAGTTTGGAAATATGCATAAAAATTACGATATAGTCGAATACTAACTTGCCTTATAATTGTGCACCCAGTGTTTGTTCAGTTTGTAATTGAACCTAATTTATGTACATTAATAACTTACATTCATAAAGTAGTGAATGTCCTTTTATCAAGGTCATCTGAAGTGATATTAGTTTTACATGATGAAGTTCACTTTCTGAAGGAGACACATTTTATTGTCTCATTCATTTCAATGTTGAGAAACATCTGATTATAAATTCATCTTTATCTCATCATGTTTTCTTTATTCAGTCTGAGTGGCTGCAGTTTGTCAGAGATCAGCTGTTCTGCTCTGATCTCAGCTCTGAAGTCCAACCCCTCCCATCTGAGAGATCTAGACCTGAGTCTCAACGCTCTGCAGGATTCAGGAGTGGAGCTGCTGAGAGATCTTCTGGAGAGTCTGGACTGCAGACTGGAGACTCTCAGGTCAGTTCACTGACTCTCTGTTACTGCTGGAGATCTCATGTTTCATTAGTTATTCAACCTGATTCTTCTACATTAATAACTTGCATTCATCAAATAGTAAATGTCCTTTTATTCATGTTTTTATTTTTACATACTAAATGAAGAACTGCAGAATAAATATTGACTGTTTCTTAAAGAACTGTAATAGATGTTATTTGTAAAAAGTAAATCTCTGTTTTTAATATTTAGTAAACGATAACGTCTGAATAAAGGTCATCTGAAGTCATATTAGTTTTACATGATAAAGTTTACTTTCTGAAGGAGACAGATTTTATTGTTCATTCATTTCAATGTTGAGAAACATCTGATTATAAATTCATCTTTATCCTCATCATGTTTTCTTTATTCAGTCTGAGGGCTGCAGTTTGTCAGAGATCAGCTGGTCTGCTCTGATCTCAGCTCTGAAGTCCAACCCCTCCCATCTGAGAGATCTGGACCTGGTAACAACAATCTGCAGGATTCAGGAGTGAAGCTGCTGAGAGATCTTCTGGAGAGTCCAGACTGCAGACTGGAGACTCTCAGGTCAGTTCACTGACTCTCTGTTACTGCTGGAGATCTCATGTTCAGTTTGTAATTTAAACTAATGTATGTACATTAAAAACTTGAATCCACAAAGAATCTGGGTCCGGGCCCCCAAGTAATCTGAGAGCTGTTCTCTGCCATCATGACGCAGGGTGTTATTTTGTAATGGTGCCTGAGCTGTGTGCTCCACTCTTCCTGTCGGCTCTGTCGGCTAAACTCCGCTGCTCCGGGATGACGGTCTAACTGCTGGTGAACTCGGAGCGCTGTTAGAACGGGACGCTCAGATACTCAGAGCAGAGCTCACTGTCAGAGAGCCTGATGTGCAGGGATTGTTAGGGAAGTTATTTTTCTTAATATATTTTATTAATCCTTTAGCTGGCTAACTAGCATACATTGTCACTAATTCCTAACGTTAGCTTTATCCTTCGTTTTCCAATAGATTTTTTGATGGGCATAATGTTCAGACCGTCACATGTCAATAGTCCTGTGTTTTAGATCCTGTGCTAAGGCTATAAACAGAGGGGAAGGAGTACTTCTAAATAAAAGTAGAAGTACTCAGATCTTGTACTCGAGTAAAAGTAGAAGTGCCAGAGTGTAGGAATACTCTGTTACAGTAAAAGTCCTGCATTCAAAATGTTCCTCAAGTAAAAGTAGAAAAGTATTATCATCATAATATAGTTAAAGTGGACCTATCATGCTATATTTGAATAATATATTGTAGGGCCATACCTATATAAAACATGTCTGTGAAGTTTTTTTTTCAAAATACCAAACAGATCATGCATTTTAGCCATGCCTCATTTCGCTCTATTTGCTCTTTTTTAGCCCTGTTTTTGCAAGGGCTGATTCTGTGAGAAGTCTTCTTCGCTGCTTTTGTGGCAGACTACAGCGCCACTTACAGGCCTGGCATATGTACTACAGCGTCTCCAGCGCTTTCGAGCGGCAATGGCCGTGGCTGTCTCCTCCTGATAGGTGGAGAGTTGCCCATATAGGCGGAGCTCCCCGTTTCTGACGTCAGAACAATTTCAAATCTGTATCAGTTTTTATCAGATCCGTTGCAGCCCCGTTTTTAGAGATTTGGGTATGGAGGAAAAGAGAGAGGGTTGTGTTTTCTGACACTTGGTGAGTTCCCTGACACACCGGGGACACATATTCATGTATAAAGGACGTACAAAAGTGCATTTTGCATGATAGGTCCCCTTTAAAGTAGCGACAGTAAAAGTAGTCATTGTGCAGATTGGTCCATTTCAGAATAATATATATGATATGTTTTATAATGATTGATCATGAAAGTGTTCTCAAAGCTGGTAAAGGTGCAGCTAGTTTGAATGACTTTGTATACTGCAGGGTAGCTTGTGAATTTACTCCAGGTGGAACTAAAGTCTGATTTAACACTTGATTATATTTCACATCATTCATCCACATCTGTGAAGTAACTAAAGGTATTAAATACATGTAGTGGAGGAAAAGTACACCATTTAAGTTTGAAGTAGCAGAACATGGAAATACTCAAGTAAAGTAAAAGTACCTCTAAATTGTACTTAAGTTCAGTACTTGAGTAAATGTACTTAGTTACTTTACACCTCTGCCTATAAAGATAGAAAGACAAAGCCTTGCACAGAGGCTTGCAAATACATTTTCAAAATGCTCAACAGAGCTGCTAAAATGATAAACTGACTGCTTCACATTTAAAATAAATGCATCGATATATTTCTATTGGATGTCTTTTGCGTTTTTCTTATTGTAACCACTGCTTCTTTACTTGTTCTGACAACATATCTGATTTTAATTGGATTTGTATTATCATGTTTTCTTTATTCAGACTGGAGAGCTCCAGTTTGTCAGAGGTCAGCTCTGCTCTGATCTCAGCTCTGAAGTCTGAACCCTCCAGTCTGAGAGATCTGGACCTGAGTCAGAACAAGCTGCAGGATTCAGAAGTGAAGCTGCTGAGAGATCTTCTGGAGAGTCCAGCCTGCAGACTGAAGACTCTCAGGTCAGTTCACTGACTCTCTGTTACTGCTGGAGATCTCATACACTGTGTGCACAATTATTAGGGGAGCTGTATTTTTGAGGATTCATTTTATTATTGAAGAACTACAGTACTCTCGGTCAATCCAAAATGTTAATGAACCTCTAACCTGAATATTTAAGAAAGTAAAAATGAGGTTTTGGTGTTCTTAGGAGAAAATCTGTGTGTGCACAATTATTGGGTAACTATTAGTTTGCAGAATTAATATGCAACTAAAGGAACAACTACAATGTTCCCATCTCACTTGTTTATTTTCATCTGTTAAAGGGAGAATAGTTATCAACTCAAAATGTAAATCAAATACAATTTCTGACATTTCATAAAAAGACCAGATGCTAATATAGCCACGCTTCTCTTCAATAACAGTCACAAGACTTCCATTCATGGAGTCTGTCAGTTTCTTGATCTGTTGACGATCAACCACAGCCTCCCAGACTCTGTTCAGAGAGGTGGGCTGTCTCCCTTCACCGTAAACCTCCCGTTTAAGAAGGGCCCACAAGTTCTCTATAGGGTTTAGGACAGGTGAGGAAGGGTTAAGGTTAGGTGAGGAAGGGTTAAGGTCAGGTGAGGAAGGGTTTAGGTCAGGTGAGGAAGGGTTTAGGACAGGTGAGGAAGGGTTTAGGTCAGGTGAGGAAGGGTTTAGGACAGGTGAGGAAGGGTTTAGGACAGGTGAGGAAGGGTTTAGGTCAGGTGAGGAAGGGTTTAGGACAGGTGAGGAAGGGTTAAGGTCAGGTGAGGAAGGGTTTAGGACAGGTGAGGAAGGGTTTAGGTCAGGTGAGCAAGGGTTAGGTCAGGAGAGGAAGGGTTTAGGACAGGTGAGGAAGGGTTAAGGTCAGGGAGGAAGGGTTTAGGACAGGTGAGGAAGGGTTTAGGCCAGGTGAGGAAGGGTTAGGTCAGGCGATGAAGGGTTAGGACAGGTGAGGAAGGGTTAAGGTCACGAGGAAGGGTTTAGGACAGGTGAGGAAGGGTTTTAGGACAGTGAGGAAGGGTTACGGTCAGGTGAGGAAGGGTTTAGGACAGGTGAGGAAGGGTTTAGGACAGGTGAGGAAGGGTTAGGTAGGTGAGGAAGGGTTTAGGACAGGTGAGGAAGGGTTAAGGTTAGGTGAGGAAGGGTTTAGGACAGGTGAGGAAGGGTTAAGGTCAGGTGAGGAAGGGTTTAGGACAGGTGAGGAAGGGTTAAGGTCAGGTGAGGAAGGGTTTAGGACAGGTGAGGAAGGGTTTAGGACAGGTGAGGAAGGGTTTAGGTCAGGTGAGGAAGGGTTAAGGTCAGGCGAGGAAGGGTTTAGGTCAGGTGAGGAAGGGTTAGGTCAGGTGAGGAAGGGTTAAGGTCAGGCGAGGAATGGTTTAGGTCCGGTGATGAAGGGTTTAGGTCAGGTGAGGAAGGGTTTAGGAAAGGTGAGGAAGGGTTTAGGACAGGTGAGGAAGGGTTTAGGACAGGTGAGGTGAAGGTGTTAAAAACGTGTTTATTGGGGGAGGGCAGGAATGTCAAATGGGAGGGCCAGTTTTAGTGTCGCCAACTCCGTTTCTAACATACAAAAGGACTGCAAAATGTGTCATTTTTAGTATTTTCGATCTCTCCAATCCAGACGAGAGATCTTTCTCCCCCATCTGTGTGCGAGGGGGCGGGGCAGTTTACACACACGCAGCTGCTACATGCAACAACACACACACACGGCGGAGGTGGCGGAGAGAACTAAGCGCTCCGAGGTGTGGTTAAACTTTACCCGTCTCGCTCGTTGCCTAAAGTGCAATAAGAGTTTAGCATGTAAGGGCGGTATAACGAGCAATTTGTCTAAACATCTTGCAAAAGTGCACCACATTCAGACGGAGAAATGCACCGGGTTCGACTGTCTCTCTAGTAGCTCTGTAGCCCCATCCACGAGTAACGTTTCCACGTCAGGTGTTATGTATGCTAGCAGCAACACACGGAGTTAACTCAATGATGCAAACATGGGTTAATGATTAGAGGTAACTGAGTTATTTAGTTGTTAAAGTTTCAGCCATTCTGTTCACAGTTCTGTCATCAGATTATTTAATACGATTTGTTAAAACGTTGTTGTTTCTTTTGATGTGAAATATTATGTATTTAATTTAAATAAAAAGCAATGTTAGTTTTGTTCACAATTAGTTTATTTTCATTTTTCATTTAATCGTTTATTTGAATAGGGACAATGCACATTAATGAACACTTTAGACAAATAATGCTTCAAGTGTAAATATGCCAGATTTTAGCATTGAGCTCATTTCCATCCGTAGTCCCTGACATAAAACATATAGTTAGTTACCTAATTTTTCTCTCCAAAAGACCCGATAAAAGTACCGTTAAAAGACCGGACCGATAAGCGGTATCAATAAAAGTAGTAGTACCGTTAAAACCTTAACGATACCCATCCCTACTACAGACGCTATCTTGCAGCACATCAACAGGTACTATTGGTACGCTCAAAGACCAACAGCCCCAGATGATCTTGGGGTTAATAAACCCAACCAGGTGAAACTGGATCGTTATCCAGGGAGATTGTTTTCAGGAAAGAAGCACACTTTTGCCACTGCATGGTACAACAACAGACCATGGCTTGAATATTCAACCCAGTCTCACTGCATTTCGTGTTATTAGTCACGAAATTAATTTAATCTATTGATTCGTGTTCACCAACACGATTTTCACCTTTTTTTCGTGTCACACAGAACGATTTTAAATGCAATGTATTTCTATTGGTAGTATGTTTCGTGCCTGCAACACGTCTTTTTGTCCGGTCGGGTCTTGGAAGACCAGAAGCTGTGTGGTTCATAAAAACATGTTCTTACTCAATATCTTACCCTAAGCCTAACCCTATCCCTTTTATTTTAAATTGTATAATGTCTGAGTTTTGTTGCCGTCAGTGAGGAAAAGAAATGGCTCAGAGCCTCAGAATACTGACATCTGTATTTTATGTCCTTTTTTTCCTTCTAATTTGTTATTATTTGGTGCAGGCAAGAAACATACTACCAATATAAATACATTGCTTCTAAAATCGTTCTGTGTCAGAATACTTAAATCTGTATTTTTTTTAATGTCTTTTTCCTTCTAATTTGTTATTATTTACATTGCTTTTAAAATCGTTCTGTGTGACACGAAAAAAATGGCGAAATCGTGTTGGTGAACACGAATCAATAGATTAATTTCGTGACTATAACACGAAATGCCGTGAGACTGTGTTGGAATATTCACTAAAAGCAGACGCAGCCTTTTGTTTCCCCTGTAGACAGTTTAAAGTAAATACGTCTTCATCTGATGCAGCTTTTACTGTCAAAGGTTTTTGGACTGGAAACCCGCATTACAGACTGATAAAGGACTGCTAAGACATGCCGCATCAAAAGAACACATTTCATGTGAGAGTTTGTGGAGAGAGAGACAGATACGCCAGGAAACAAATAAGGAAATTAGTACTTTGGTGCACACAGATCAGCTGGCACGGAACCGTTATTACGTGTCAGCTGTAGGGGTGTAACGGTATCCGTATTCGTCCCGAACCGTCACGGTTCGGACGTCACGGTTCGGCACATGCAGTCACACGACGAATACGCCTTTTTTTTATGAAGGCAAAAAAGTCTGTCACTCAGGGCAGTATCCATTACACTATATATAATCCAGGGGGCGGTATTGCGTCTAAAAGCGGTTTGCCTGCCGCCCTTAAACAACAAATGAAAAACAAGAAAAAAACACAACAAAACGAACAAAATACAAGAAGAAGAGAAGTTAGTATGGCGATTTCAGATAACACACAGGAGCTAGAACCCACCTGCTTCTTTTAAATCAGCTGTGTGGGAAAATGTCGGGTTCCCTGTGGACTACAATAACGATGGGGTGCGAGTGGTGGATCGGGAGGACGGTATGTTGGCGTTGGTCGACAGCGGTGCGGTATGCTAATGATAACACCTGGGTAACACACGCCAAACATGCTAAATCATATCAGAAGGCATCACCCAGATTTGCCAATCATCGGAGCCCGGCGAAAGACAACAGCAGTTCAACAGCTTATCCCCGCTGTTTTTAAGAAGCCAATAGACATGCAAGCCGAGAGACCAAAATAAATAACGGAAGCTATTGGCATATATATTTCAACGGCTATGCGCCCTCTAAACACTTTCTTGTTATTTATTTTGTAATATTTTCAAGACATTCTTTTTCGTTTTACGGCTTGATGAAACCTTCTTGTTTGAGATCAGCCATTATAGATACTATGGCCATCTGAGTGTGTGTGGTACTGTTTGTGGTTTGTTTTTAACTGTGTAATACAGTTAATTATTCAAAATGTTAGAGTTCCTTATTTTTATACTGAAACTTGCATCACTGTTCAAAAATAAATAACAACAAACCTGGAATTATGCATTTGGGACTTTTTTTTTAGCTTTTTCTTGTTGTACCGAACCGTGACCCCAAACCGAGGTACATACCGAACCGTGAATTATGTGAACCGTTACACCCCTAGTCAGCTGTCGTTGATATTATAGCTTTTTTAGCTGTCAACCAACTCCCTCTCAGAGGTGACCACGATTCACTCCACAGCAAGTCCGAGTCAGGCAGTGGGCTCTTCCTATCGCTGTTTGAGTATACGCTGCACAAAGATGCAGAGTTGGCCTTGCTGTTGATATATATTGTGCCGCAGGCACGCAGCACATGACGGTTTTGTGTGCCCTCCCATGAAAATCATATGCCTCCCTTTAGATTTGTTCTGGCGCTGGGTCTGGGTGAGGAAGGGATAAGGTGAGGAAGAGGGCCATGTCCTTAGTGTTTCATCTTTAAGGCCTTTACTGGTTAACCACACAGCAGAGTACTGGATGCCTGTGATGGAGCATTGTTCTTCATAAAATCATGGTCTTCCTGAAAGATGCAGACTTGTTCCTGTACCACTGATGGAAGAAACTGTCTTCTAAAAACTGGCAGTAGGTTCAGGAGTTGACTTTGAGTCTTCAACCTGAGAAGGTCCAACAAGCTCATCTTTAACAATACCAGTAGCCCACCTCCACCTTGCTGGTGTCTGAGTAGAAGTGGAGCTCTGTGCCTGTTACTGATCCATCTGCTCCGTCAAGAGACACCCTCATCTCATCAGTCCATGAAACCTTTGACAGATCTGTCTTCAGATATTTCTTGGCACAGTCTTGAAGTTTGAACTTGTGTCTTGTTCAGTGGAGGTTGGGTTTCAGCCTCTCTTACCTTGGCCATGTCTCTGAACACCTGAGACTTCTGGGCCCTCCAGGTAGCTCACAGTTCTGGAATATGATACTGGAGGATAATGGCTTCCTGGTAACTTCACGTTTCATTCTTCTCAAATCTTTGGCACTTAATTTAATCTTTTTCTCAACACGTTTCTTGCCCTGTTGACTATTGCAACAAGACGTTTGATGGTCCTGTGATCACGCCCCAATATCTTATCAATATCTTATCAATATAGTTACAATGATCTGCAGGATTCAGGAGTGAAGCTGAGAGATCTTCTGGAGAGTCTCAGGTCAGTTCACTGACTCTCTGTTACTGCTAGAGATTACATTACATTACATGTCACTTGTTAGACGCTTTTTTTTATCCAAAGCGACTTACATACATTCAATACTGTGGACAATCCCCACAGGAGCAATTTGGGGTAAAGTGTCTCAGGGACACAACGACATGCTGACTGCAGTGGGGTTTGAACCTGTGACCCCCTGATTCAAAGTTCAGCGCACTAGCTCACTGAGCCACAGCCTCCCTTAGATCTCATGTTTCATTAGTTATTCAACCTGATTCTTCTACATTAATATATTACATCCATATGTTTGTAATTGTTGTTTTATTCATATTTTAATTAGGGCTGCTCGATTATGGCAAAAATCATAATCACAATTATTTTGGTCAAAATTGATATCAGGATTATTAAATACGATTATTCATTGACTTTGAAAACATCCATTTATTGAACTTTAAAAATAATAATATAATAATTTGAACAGTATGTTTTTAACAGTTGATTCCCTGAACTTTAAGTTTAATTCAACTGAAAAACCAATACAAAATAAATTATACATTTATATCTACATTTAAATAAATAATATCAAAATAATAAATACCAATAAAGAAGATCAACAAATATTTTGGAGCGCACTTCCACAACCTACTAAACATATATAAATATGATAACTAACGTCACTCACAAGCTGTAATGTTTAATTATACTGCTCCACGCAGCGCTCTTATTTTGGTAACCCCTCATCTGGAAACAGGAAGTAGCTGAGAGGCTCCGGCTGGACGAGTTAGTGGAAGTTGACGCTCGAGACGGAGAATAAAGAAACTAAAGCTTCCCTTGTGACGTGTTTCTATGGATTTATGAAACAGACTGCAAGTCACAGCACGACCTGCTGAGAGGGCTTTGAGGGGGGGGGCAGGGTGTGTGACGCAAGACACATTGAGAGCATCGTTGAGAAAGGGAATGCAGCTAAATAATCGTTTTATTTCGATTACGTTGTTTTCATAATCGTTGCAAGCCAAAATCGAGATTAAAATACGATTAATTGCACAGCCCTAATTTAAATGTTTACGTACTAAATAAAGTTCTTAAAGGAACTGTTACAGATATCTGCTGTTATTTGTAAAAAGTAAATCTGTTTTTTAATATTTAGTAAACGATAACGTCTGAATAAAGGTCATCTGAAGTGATATTAGTTTGACATGATGAAGTTTACTTTCTGAAGGAGACACATTTTATTGTTCATTCATTTCAATGTTGAGAAACATCTGATTATAAATTCATCTTTATCCTCATCATGTTTTCTTTATTCAGACTGAGGGGCTGCTGGTTGTCAGAGATCAGCTGTTCTGCTCTGATCTCAGCTCTGAAGTCCAACCCCTCCCATCTGAGAGATCTGGACCTGAGTCAGAACGCTCTGCAGGATTCAGGAGTGAAGCTGCTGAGAGATCTTCTGGAGAGTCCAGACTGCAGACTGGAGACTCTCAGGTCAGTTCACTGACTCTCTGTTACTGCTGGAGATCTCATGTTTCATTAGTTATTCAACCTGATTCTTCTACATTCATATATTACATCCATATGTTTGTAATTGTTGTTTTATTCATATTTTAATTAGGGCTGCTCGATTATGCAAAAATCATAATCACGATTATTTTGGTCAAAATTGATATCAGGATTATTAAATACGATTATTCATTGACTTTGAAAACATCCATTTATTGAACTTTAAAACAAAAATAATAATTTGAACAGTATGTTTTTAACAGTTGATTACCCTGAACTTTAAGTTTAATTCAACTGAAAAACCAAAACAAAATAAATTATACATTTATATCTACATTTAAATAAATAATATCAAAATAATAAATACCAATAAAGAAGATCAACAAATATTTTGGAGCGCACTTCCACAACCTACTAAACATATATAAATATGATAACTAAGTCACTCTCAACCTGTAATGTTTAATTATACTGCTCCACGCAGCGCTCTTATTTTGGTAACCCCTCATCTGGAAACAGGAAGTAGCTGAGAGGCTCCGGCTGGACGAGTTAGTGGAAGTTGACGCTCGAGACGGAGAATAAAGAAACTAAAGCTTCCCTTGTGACGTGTTTCTATGGATTTATGAAACAGATTGCAAGTCACAGCACGACCTGCTGAGAGGGCTTTGAGGGGGGGGGGGCAGGGTGTGTGACGCAAGACACATTGAGAGCATCGTTGAGAAAGGGAATGCAGCAAATAATCGTTTTATTTCGATTACGTTGTTTTCATAATCGTTGCAAGCCAAAGTCGAGATTAAAATACGATTAATTGCACAGCCCTAATTTAAATGTTTACGTACTAAATAAAGTTCTTAAAGGAACTGTTACAGATATCTGCTGTTATTTGTAAAAAGTAAATCTGTGTTTTTAATATTTAGTAAACGATAACGTCTGAATAAAGGTCATCTGAAGTGATATTAGTTTGACATGATGAAGTTTACTTTCTGAAGGAGACACATTTTATTGTTCATTCATTTCAATGTTGAGAAACATCTGATTATAAACTCATCTTTACCCTCATCATGTTTTCTTTATTCAGTCTGAGCTGCAGGTTGTCAGAGATCAGCTGTTCTGCTCTGATCTCAGCTCTGAAGTCCAACCTCCATCTGAGAGATCTGGACCTGAGTCTCAACGCTCTGCAGGATTCAGAGTGAAGCTGCTGAGAGATCTTCTGGAGAGTCCAGACTGCAGACTGGAGACCCTCAGGTCAGTAAGGGGTCTCTGCTGGTTCAGCAGTATTGTATGAAACTCAGGGAGGTGTTTCTCTCTCTGGGGAAACAGATCAGTGATGTTACCCACTGACTGCAGGCTCTTTCATTCTTCCATCAACTATAGAAGAACAGCTGGAAATGCAAAGCCACATTTAGTCAGTAATCTCCTCTCTAGGGCTGCCCTCCACTACAGATTCTTCTAGTCGACTGATAGTCGTCAATTCAGGCGATTAGTCGACTCACGTTTAGGATATATTATGATTATTCATATATTAGTTTTTTCTCCCAAAATGGTTTCAGTTTCCAAGGCTGATAAAGAACATTATTATAACAGTGTTGCTTCACATAGAATATATAATAAGACTGTAATAATGAACCTTTGAAGTATAAATGAGATCTTACAGTAGAGAGCGCATGAGAGTCACAGCGCACGGACGCAGCGGTGTGAACAGCAGAAGCTCCGCTAAGGATTCTTAATGTGTGTGAACAAGCAGCGAGGACACACACTGAACATTTAGTTTAGTTTCTATAATTCATATCTGAATATAACAACCCAATAAAAACTACACAGGAAACGGAAACAGTGAAAATATGAGCGTGGGCTGAAATCCCTCCGGACATGACGCCCTCATCATGAAATGAGAGCTTTATGGTGTTCTGAGGTCAGAATGATTTTATATTATAGGTCTCTATATGTTGATACAGAGCTAGGCTGCTGCCTGACTCTCTGCTTTCCTCCCAGTCTGAGAGAGGAACACACGTTGTGGGATAATCATACGGAGGAGACTTCTTCTCTGTGGAGTCTGCATGTCACCTTGTGGGACTCGTCCTTTACGCTCAGAAAGATCCACTCTTTAGATTTCCTGCCCGACAGAATGATCTTAATGACCAGGCTCCGCTCTGAATGAAGGCTGAGGGTTTCCAGCTGACTTCTTTAGCCGACTAACGTTGAGTCGACTGATTGGGGGCAGCCCTACAACTTTCCACCAGACATGGGGTTTGACAGAAGAGTGGGAAAGGTAGTCTGTTCTTGATGGGATGTTTTGAGTTTCTAATGACTGGTTACTTCCTGTAATGCAGCTGAGAGCTGTGGCAGGCAGTCGTAGTGTTTGCAGAGAAGATATGATGGGATGTAAAGCATGAGATCAGGACTCTGAAGCTGACTCAAAGAACTAACACTTATTTTAAACTGGATCTCAAACTGTTGGATTGTGTTCATCCCTACAGGATCAGATAGGAGAGACGATCAGATCCACGATCCAGAAGACCTGTGAGTACTGAAACCATGTCCTCCACTCATCAAGATATTGTACAATCAATCTGATCTTAAAAGGTATTTATAGTACATTATTATTATTGTTTTATTATTATTTTCTCACCTCTTCTCTCCATCAGGTGTCTCCGATGTGGAACAGGAAGTGAAGACAGACACAAAGGTGAGAGAGGAGCAGCTGCACAGAGTTGAAGCTAGAACTTAACTTGATTTCTAATAAAATAAATAACTTTGTTTGTTCCAGGCTCCTGAATCCTTCTCACCTGAACACACACCTGAGTCTTCATACAGGTAACCCTATAACATGACCAAATATTATTTTAAACACATTAAACACATATATTAATTTCATTGTGTTTAATGTCTTTCACCTTGAGGTTTTGCATCCAATCTCTTTCCAGCAGACATGAATAAAATAATGCCTCTGTGTGTAGGATTGTTTTCTTGTACCAGTCTAGATCCTCGCTGGACTAGACATGTTGTTAATGAATGAAAGTGTACACACTAGGGCTGTGCAATTAATCGTTTTTTAATCGCAATTACGATTTTGGCCTGCCACAATTACAAAAACAACATAATCGAAAAAAACGATTATTTGCTTTGCGAGGTTGTGACAGTGCACTGCAACATATTTGATCTCATTTATATATGTTTAGTAGCTTGTTGAAGTGCGCTCCAAAATATTTGTTGATCTTTTTTTATTGGTATTTATTATTTTGATATTATTTATTTAAATGTAAATATAAATATTCATTTATTTAATTTATTGGTTTTTCAGTTGAATTATACGTTCAGGGTAATCAACAGTTAAACAGATACTGTTCAAATTATTATTTTAATTTGTTTTAAAGTTCAATAAATGGACGTTTTCAAAGTCAATGAATAATCGTATTTAATAATCGTGATATCAATTATTGACCAAATAATCGTGATTATGATTTTTGCCATAATCGCACAGCCCTAGTACACACACATCCTGATGCATGTGGACACATCTTCAGTGATGTTCCTGTAACCATCAGGTGTTTCAGATCTTTCAACAAACCCTCCTCCAGGTCAGATCCAGCTGGATGAACACCTGTCAGTCAGAACACAGGCCAGTGAAGGCTTGTTGTAGTAACTTGTCTCTTGTGTGTCTACAGGTTCAGGTGTCCTGGTCCAGGTGAGTTCCAGTGTGCTTCGACTGGCCTGGTGTTCGTCATGGCTCAGGAGGCGGAGCTTCTGTACAGGACGGTCCCTTGGGATGAGAGTCTCCTCCAATCAGCTGGCAAGCAGGCAGCAGGGCCGCTGTTCGACGTGAAGAGTTCTGTTGAAGCTGCCGTCTGCCAGCTCCACCTGCCGCACAGTGAGACAGAGGAGGGTAAAGACATCTAGTGTTAACAAATACACTTATAATGTTTAGCACCTTATAATATCCACTACCGTTCAGAAGTTATGAAGCAGCTTTATTAAACTAGTTTAACAAAGATAAGATAATTCAGACACAAAATATGTTCTTTACATTCAAAATAGTCGTGTCCCCAAAAGAAGAAGAATGAAATCATTAAAACATCATTTAGTCGATGTGTTTCATGACATCATTATTGAAGCAGACGATGCAATGCAGCTCTAAATACTGAGTTGGAGTGTCTTTGGGCCTCTGCAGTCTCCTCACTGTATATTAAAGACATGTAAACTGTGACCTGTCAGTCCACAGCATGTTTAGCTGCTAACAGTGCTAACTCAACGCTAACTCACTCTAAGCTAGCAGTTTGATTAATTATTACTTTGTTATCCATCTGTTGCTCTTTCTGCTCTCTACATTGTCAGTCTGGCTGAAGCATGTACAAAACAAAACAACAGACAACAACATTTATAAGTTAGACTTTCTACGCCCTGAAAGCTTTAGAAAACTCTTCACACGTCTAGAGAATCACTCAGACATGAGACCGGACACAGTCAAGCTGTTCTGACTGCAGATTACAAACATCTCAGCAGTCTTTTAAATTAGAAAATAATTACGCATTCTCACCTCCAGAAAGATCACAGGGGGACAGAACAATAATTAAACATTAAAATAAAAGGTGGAGGGTATAAACTGGTACATCCTAGTGAGGCTCCAAAGTGAATGACATTAGATGAACATTAGCTCTGAACTAAAGTGGTGTGACATTGAATATGATGAAGCTGTTTCAGCAGCAAAGCAACAGATGACCAGCTCTTTGCTCCACAGCGCTGCTCCTGGACGGCCTGTTGTCTGTCGTCCACATCACTGATGAAGGCCTGAGCATCTTGGAGCCGCTGGAGGTCACACCACTCACGTGGTGGTGAAGGTGCTTCACCTCTCTTCCTTTGGCGTTATCATCGATGCATTGAAAAGGCTTCTGAAGTGGCCGATAAATGGCCAAATTCTGCTGTTCCTACGACCCCCGGACAGAGTGGAGCAAATACTGGATGTACATCTTCTGCAGAACAACGTCCTTGTGGAGGAGGTAATGTGCTCACCATCAGACTAAACACTGGTTTTAAACCTGTTTCCACACACACTGCTCCTCTTCGCAAACGTTCTCGTGCAGGGAGAAGATTAAGATCTGAACTGAATCTTTTGCGTATATTGCTTGTGCAGATTTAATAATTAGTTCTTCATTATTAACATGGAGTGCCACACTCTACTTTGGTTATCAAACTCGAAGTTTACCTCAATACTTTAACCTGTTACGCACCGCCCCCCGGTACCGGGCGGATAAACGCGTCATTTGCAGGAAACAACGTCTAAGGAATCTTAATATTTAATAAACTATGAATGTTTTATATCCATGTAACGGGAAGAAACTCAGCTAACTGATCTTTTTTTTTAAATCCAAAAAAAAACACAATGCTAGCACTCAGCCTCTGAATTACCCACGAGCGAAAAAATGTAACCTAAAACTGCACCTAAACTCACTCATAACTCCCTTATTACTTATCCTAGATGCACAGCCAACCCCTCGATTAGCATCAGCTAGAGACACAGAATCTGGGGGTGCCCACCTCAACACTCAGTGATAAACATTTGCGACGCTATAAACGAAAGCGTACATCATAACATGTGGAGCTAGGTAGCTAGAAACGCTAACATGGCTTACCTTGGTCAAAACTGGTCTTCAATGGCATTAAAACGATAAAAAAACGATGCTGCAGTTAATCCATAGGTTCATCCAATGTGTCTGTGTCCTCTTTGAAATGATTTCTGATAATCCATAAGCAATAAAACTGCTTTTTCGTTTCCAAATGTCAGAGCGAGAGATCGGTCCACTCTGCTGCAAAATTACATGCGCGAAGCCCCCACCGTTTGTTTTCACAACGTGTGTGTGTGGGAGCCTCCCCCTTCGATTCTATTGGCTCTAACGGTCAGAAAGAGGTGTCAACCATCAAAATCGACCAAGGGGGGCCAGAGATATGGAAAAAAAAACATTTTCACCCAAATCACCTCAGAGGTGGGTGGTTTTGGCTAAACCTCTCTAAAAAGGTCAAATGTCACTTGTTTTGCATCAATCTTGATACAGGGTACTTATTATATGTTGTACTTTGGATTCCTAAAGCTTTTAGTCTACTAACCCATCATTCAAGGGTAGTTTTCACTATAAGTAAAAAAGAGTATTTGGACGGACACTATAATTTACAGTTTTAAATTTGATTCTGACACTTCTACATCCAACTCACAGATGTAACCTTGCTTTGATAAAAGAAATTATTCATATAACCCTTTTAGAAGTTAAGTTGTAGTCATTTGTTTTGGGCATGTCATTTTTGAGCCTGAAACATGAAAAACAGGCTTGGTGCTTAACAGGTTAAAATACGTTAAAAAAGACATTAAGAAGTAGAGGCCCCCTACTGAGAGAGATAATATGATAGCAGTTGATAAAGCCAGTTGAGTAGCACTTGAAATGTTTTGGCTCTATGAAACCTGATGTACTTATATGATTCTGTTTTCTTTAAGTTTGTATCTTCTTGGTCGAATGCACTTATTGTAAGTCCCTTGGGATAAAAGCCTCAGCTAAATGTAATGCAATGTAATAGCACGATAGTTTCATTCTTTTAAAGTCTTTAAGCACGTTTTCTCTGCGGTCAGCACCAACTCTAGGCGGATGGACTACTAGTTACCAGAGGTGGGGACTCGAGTCACATGACTTGACTCGAGTCAGACTCGAGTCGCATATTTTTGGACTTGAGACTTGCTTGACTAACATTGATAAAAGACTTGACTTGACTTTGACTTGGTATTCATGACTTGAGACTTGACTTAAGCTTGAGACAGATGACTTGAAAGGACTTGACTGTTTAAAATTAAATATTTGCGTTTGTTTTTGTAGTGAGATATTACGTTTAGTCTTTTCGAAAAACGTGATTGGGTGATTATAGCGCCGTGCGCGCAAACCTGGCAACCCACTAGACCGCAGGAGTGTCAGTTAACATGGCAGCGGCTAGCGTTACTCCAAAATAGTCAAGTTTGGATTCAAGGATTATGTTGTCGATGACGCTAATAAGAAGAGAACAGCGGTATGCAGGGTCTGCAGCATAAAGATCAGTGACACGACCACCACAACATCCAACTTCATTCGTCACTACAAAAACCCCACAGAGAAAGGTGCGTGAATGTGTTGTGTTAGCTAGAAAGCTAACGTTAAGTTTAAGCTACGTTAGACTTGGTTTCAAATCGATTAAGCATTGCAAAGAGAAGACAAAACGGTAAATGAACACTAGAACCGCCAAGGGATTCATTTGAACTAACCCTGATACTGACTGAGGAAAAGAGATGCCTCGTTTATTTCCCCTGTGTTATCAGAAGTTTCTGTAAACTGTTGAATAATGTAGTTCATCTACTTTTAGTAGTTTGTTTAAATGTTTTAATGATGTTTTTGTTTGTAGAAGTGCATCATTCTTTGATTTATTGTAAAATGAATCTGAACTTTTTGATCTGTTATGATGATAAACTGAAGCCATTTCTAAATTAACCCAATTAACTGAGTTTTAAATCGTCCTACTTAGTTTATAAGGAAATGATGAAGAGGAACAAATTAAATGATTTGAAAATGATATCTCTGTAGGTGCTGACGCTGTTGGCGGTTCTAGTGTTAACAGACATTTAAATTAAATATGTGTAATGGCAAATGCCATATATGATTTTCTTACCTGGAATTCTGCCTTTTTGAACAGACTTTTTGATTGAGTCCTAGCTATATTGAGTCCTAGCTATATTGTCTGCAGTTCTAGGGTTAATATGAATCTAATATGATTGTCATCGGTCTAAATTAGATTTCAAATGATTAACTGTGTATGTAATGAAGATCATAGTGTGGGTTGAATCCATTTTCATAACCACTGTCTTTTAACTGATTTAAATGTGGAAACTGGGCTTATTCATCAGAATTTCGATGACTTGACTTGACTTGCTTGACCTGAGCAATGACTTGACTTGACTTGCTTGATACTCACCACAGTGACTTGGGACTTGCTTGATACTTGTAGGTCAAGACTTGAGACTTGCTCATGACTTGCACATGTAGGACTTACTCCCACCTCTGCTAGTTACTTTTGCTGAAAATGCGTGTGAATGCTGTAAGCTGCACACATTTGTTGCTGAATTTAGCTTAAAAATGCAGAAAAATCTGAATATTTTATTAGTTGAATGGTGACTGTAGCTGCTTTTCGCAAAAAAACAAGTAAGTGTTATAACTCAAATGCATTGCACTGACTTTGTTGAAAACTTAACAGTAACATTTTAAACTGGAAGAGTAGGAAAAATAGTGATGAAGCTTAATAAACAGGGTGCACATAACTGGTACGCAGGTACGCATGCGCGGCAACAATCGGAAATGCGTACCGTCACTTGTGTCACAAAGCGCATTTGCGTACCGACGTACTGGTGAAGCTTTTCCAGAAGGCCGTTAGATCACCGGACGACAGAGTCGGTCTCCGTGTGCACAGACAGGGCTGCTGTTAACGTCGGTCCTGCGCTACAACAGCTGATCACAACATTCGCGAAGCTCTGTATACTACACTACCACCCCCCCTCCCCTGTTGACATTAGCGAAGCTCTGTATTGAGTATGTAAGTCGCTTTGGATAAAAGCGTCTAACAAGTGACATGTAATGTACTGTAATGTTAGTAGTAG
This sequence comes from Trematomus loennbergii, assembly GCA_012861695.1. Lineage (NCBI taxonomy): Eukaryota > Metazoa > Chordata > Actinopteri > Perciformes > Nototheniidae > Trematomus > Trematomus loennbergii. Next base: position 794,834 of record JAAOOA010000064.1, on the reverse strand, counting down.
TTGTATGCATAGTAGTGGTAGTAGTAGTATTAGTAGTAGTAGCAGTGGTAGTAGTTGTGATATTTGGTTTCTGTAGCTGAAAGTATGTTGAAGTTATTGAGAGCTAAAATATAGAATAGAAGAATAAAGAAAAGGAATTAGCTATTTGCCAATTTCCACCAGGCAAGACGTCTCGACGACGGGGAGTATTTGTTTGGATCAGTGGAGCAAAAAGTCCTTAACCTGTTCCACTCTGAGCCTGTTTTTCAGGTCTCAGGCTCGAAAATGACATTCCCAGAACAAATGACCATATCTTCCCTTCTAAAAGGGTTAAATTAATAATCTTTGATCTCACAGTAATGATAAACCTGTGAGTTGGATGTAGAAGTGTCAGAATCAATATAAATGTTTTTTATTTTAAAGAAAATTCAGATTTTACATCGTAAAAAACTGTAAATTATAGTGTCCGTCCAAAAATTATTTTTTACAGATAGTGAAAACTACCCTTGGATGATGGGTTAGTAGACTAAAAGCTTTAGGAATCCAAAGTACAACATATAATAAGTACCCTGTATCAAGATTGATGCAAAACAAGTGAAATTTGACCTTTTTAGAGAGATTTAGCCAAAACCCCCACTTCTGGGGTCATTTGGGTGGATTTGACCTATCTCTGGCCCCCCTTGGTCGATTTGGTTGGTTGACACACCCTTGTGACCGTTAGAGCCAATAGAATGAAGGGGGAGGCTCACATACACACACATTGTAAAGAAAAAATGTGGGCGCTTCGCGTGTGGAAATCGAAAGCAAAGTGGAAGAATGTCTCCTTCTGGAATTTGGAAATTAAAAAGCCGTTTTATTGCTTATGGATTATCAGAAATAATTTCAAAGAAGGCACAGACACATAGGATGAACCTATGGATTAACTGCAGCATCGGTTTTTTATCGTTTTAATGCCATTGAAGACCACTTTTGACCAAGGTAAGCCATGTTTACGTTTTTTAGCTACTTAGCTCCACATGTGATGATGTACGCTTTCATTTATAGCGTCGCGAATGTTTATCACTGAGTGTTGAGGTTTTTTACACAGATTCAGTGTCTCCAGGACACCAAAAACGAGTGGTTGGCTGTGCATCTAGGATAAGTAATAAGGGAGTTATGAGTGAGTTTAAGTGCCTTTGTAGGTTACGTTTTTTTGCTCGAGGCTAATTCAGAGGCTGAGTGCTAGCATTGTGGGGTTTTTTTGAAAAAAAAATTAAAAAGATCAGTTAGCTGAGTTTCTTCCCGTTACATGGATATAACACATTCATAGTTTTATTCAATATTAAGATTCCTTAGACGTTGTTTCCTGCAAATGACGCGTTTATCCGCCCGGTACCGGAGGGATGGTGTAACAGGTTAAACCGTGGGTTTTGTGCCGTTAAGGTTCGTTGTGGCTTTACAACATCCTTTGCTTGTCCTCAGGTCAGAGCCGGACATTAAGTATTAAAACTGGGGAGTTTTGTCCTTGATCTTCCATTAGACATCATAGTGATGTTAGCCATGGCTAGCCAACCCTCTGGTAGTTTTTAGGGATTAGAGCCGGCATCTTGTGTGATCGCATACAGGAATTGGTCATGTGATTAATATGCATTCATTCTTTTAACGCGTCAAGGTTTTCCAGATTAATTGCGAGTTTTGACACGTTAAAGGTAGGGTAGGTAAGTTTGAGAAACCGGCTCGAGATACACTTTTTGTTATATTCCATGGAATGCTCTTAACATCCCGATAGCAATGAATATCTGAAGTGCTTTGACAAAAAATCCATAACAAAATGTCATCTGTGGAAGCCGTAGTACTGTAAAAAGCACGACCAATCATTTTAGCCGGCCCGGCTAAAATAACTGGATGGCCTACCTGCCTGTCAGCCTTCCATCTGTGCACAAACTTATCTCGTGCCCTCATTGGTCATGTGCACGTTCGTGTGTGTTGGAGGAGGGGCTCTGTAAGGAAGTGGCAGATTTTCTCCGGTTGTGTATTTTCAAATTCTAGCGATCTCGAGCTGGTTTCTCAAACTTACCTACCCCACCTTTAATGTTGACAACCCTAATAAATATATAGAGAATGTGTTGGAGTGGAATTTCATCAAAAAGTATCTAACCTATACACTTTAATTAATCTACACACAATATGTCCACACACTGTTATTCTTAATTGATTGTAATTCTGATATCTCTGTAGAGCAGGTCTGTCAATATGTTGTTTTAAATTGATCAAAATGTCCTGTTACTGAAGGTTGCTGAAAAACAAGGAGGTGCTGTGAACATCAGACTCTCCTCCGACTGTGAGCTGCACATTCATCACAGATACAGTGTGCACTGTGAACCTGAGGGCTTCCTCACACACCCTGAGGTGAGTCACTGATACTCTTCTAAAGAAACACAATGATCATTTACACACATTTATCTGCATGTGGATCCACAATCAGGAAAGATCCAGATCAACTTTTAACTTCTTCTTCTGGTTTTCAGGGTAAAAAGTTTGAATCCAGGTTTGGACCAAATTACCATCCGACATTTCTAGTTTACCTGACGACGAGCACAGAGAAAGTGGTGTTGAAGGTCAAGGACCAAGATGGAAAAGTCGTCTGGTATTGTCCCGTATCACTGGAAGGTAAAGACTCCACCTGAGCTCAGACCCAGTGATAGACTGGATAACTCTAAAGCTCCATCTCATAGCATACTCTATTAAGGCTCCATGGCAGCGCATCATTACGACATTAAACACACAACCTGTAATATTCCTAAACTATAGTAAAAACTAGTGTTGTGTGGTGGTGAAACAGCGTGGCATCATGGGAGTTGTAGTCTTCATCTTCTAATGGTTAATTGGATACGCCGCCATTACAGGAGACTGTGATGAACGTACTGTTACCTATAAAATTACACATCTCTCTGAACCATTTGGGATAATGTACGTACACAACTCAACAAAGCATGAATAACATAGGTGTAGGAGATTTTATACATTTTAACCTGTTAAGCCCTGAGCCCATTTTCCCCTGTTTATCTACCAGGTCCAAGGCGGCAATTACCCCAGAGAAATGTCCCAGCAGAGAGCAGCGTCCCAGCAGAGAGCAGTTTCCCAGCAGAGAGCAGCGTCCCAGCAGAGAGCAGCGTCCCAGCAGAGAGCAGAGTCCCATCAGAGAGCAGAGTCCCATCAGAGAGCAGCGTCCCAGCAGAGAGCAGAGTCCCAGCAGAGAGCAGAGTCCCAGCAGAGAGCAGAGTCCCAGCAGACCAGCGGCTGCGCTCAGTTCGGACAGAGTTCAAAGAAAGAGTGTCTCCACCTGTCCTGAAGGACCTTCTGGATAAACTCCTTGAGTCTGGAGTTATCAGTGAATCTGAAATGGAGTCAGCCAGAACCAAATCCCGAAATGACGGAGCACTTGAGGTGGTGGACGCGGTGCGAAAAAAAGGAGCTGCAGCCAGCAGGGTTCTGATCGACGCTCTCCGTGTGCTGGACCCATATCTTTACAGAGAGCTCAACTTGAGCTGAGGCAAAACCTTGTGGAGTGTGTGACAGTTGAAGTCTAGTCCTCTGTTTTGTTACCTGTACATTTTCCCCCTTGTCCTTGAAGGTAACACAGATTCTGAGCGAAGGCCACTTTCCTTCTCTCTTTTCTCCTGGACTCCCTCCTGAGAGCAGCTACCCGTATTGGCCTTCCTTTGGTATTATCTTGAGTTTTCTTTCAAGTACATGTTTGGTCTTGGTCTTAAGTTGTTTATGTTTGCACCACAATACACCAGAGTTAATCCCTCTGTGGCCTTATCTCATTTCTGAGATTCCCCCTCCTCGACTCCTCGGTCTTCCGGTAGTGACCCGGAAATGAATTTCAGCGCGCCATGTTGAAGGACATCTAATTTCTCTAAATGCACATCGAGGACCGAGGATCGTGCGTCGACGAGGCTCTCTGGAGGAGCTCTAACCGAGGATACACTGATGGGTCCTCCACGGTCCTCCACGGCTCCTTCGTGGATGCATTTCCGGGAACAGAGATGTTTCAAAGAGTCGTGACGCACGGCCGGACTTATCTCAGCCAATCACAGCTCTGCATGCATCCCCTGGATATTATTTTATTAACTGCTTTCATCAGACGCGATGTTTCCAGAGAGAACAGCTGTGAGTGCAGAAAGCAGAGCAGTGTGTATAATATATATCACTCAGTATAACAGGCCTACTCTCTTTATTTGCTTTAGTTTAGTAGATATCTACAAACAAAGAGTCCATATTTTTCTAAGACCATTTAGTGCTTCACAAAATAAAATACACATATTATATGTGTCAGATTTGCCCCAGTTTGCGACTCTCACAACCTCAGATCCAGTGCCTGGATACGGTTCCAGGTTCCTACTGTACGGACTGAGGCTGGAAAAAGGAGTCTTTCTTATTATGGTCCTTGGTCTTGGAATGACCTTCAATCAAGCCTAAAACTGAGGGCACTTGTCTCTATATCATGTTTTAAATTGAAGTTGTCTGAAGTCCTCACCACCAGCTGCTCTTGCAGTAACACGTAGTGCACTTTTCTTACTGTCCTAATGTGCACAATGTAGTGACTGCTTTTTCGTCTTTTGTTTTCTTAGTTATGTTCTCTGTATTTTATATGTTTGTGTTATGTGTAACGTTGCTGCCTTCTTGGCCAGGTCAGCATTGAAAATGAGATTTTATCTCAATGTTTTTATCTGGTTAAATAAAGGTTAAATAAAAATAAAAACACAACGGCTGTAGCCTGATGATATGCTTTAGGAGCTGTAGGTGCGTGTGTGTAGTGTGGTGTGTGTGTAGGTGTGTGTGGTACAGTGTAGGTGTGTGTGGTGTAGGTGTGTGTGGTACAGTGTGTAGGTGTGTGTAGTGTAGGTGTGTGTGGTGTAGGTGTGTGGTACAGTGTGTAGGTGTGTGTGGTACAGTGTGTGCGTAGATACGGCGGACAGACAGGTCTCAGTTGGTTTGGTGTCCTCTGCTTACTTTTAATACTTGTAAATAAAACTTTTGGCCCGTAATTTATTTTCCTCATTGTAGCGACCAGAGAGGGGAGAGGGGGGGGGTATATCCAGTCTCTGATAGTGTTACGTTATTATGAGAGCTCTGTTTGATTCTGAAATTGTATACATTTATATAACTGTGTGTGTGTGTGTGTGTGTGTGTGTGTGTGGTCATCAGACAGAATGTTGGAGAATAAAACAGTTTAAAGAGTTCATATACAGTTTTATTCAAGAATCAACACCATAGTATTTACATTCCCATAATGCACTTGTGCTGCTTTTACAGGAAGAAGAAGTTTATTTATTTGTAAAAGCTTCTTATAGGCATCTTTAATAAGCAGTTTCTTTCTCACTGTTCACTTTAATCAGATATACAACAGAGAGAAGCAACAGATGGCATTCAAACACAGAATTTAATTTGTGTGTGTGTGTGTTCTACATGCTGAGATGCAGCCCCCCGTCCACCAGTAGCTCCGCCCCCGTCATATACTGACTCTCCAGCAGGAAGAGGACGGCCTGAGCCACTTCCTGTCCGGTCCCAAACCTCCGGAGAGGGATCAGACGCTCCGAATCCTCAAGACCCTCCGTCATGTTGGTCCGGATAAAACCTGCAGGACGAGGGGGTTCATGAGGTAAGGTAAGATGAGGTAAGATAATAAGATAAGGTAAGGTAAGATAAATAAGATAAGGAGATAAGTAATGTGAGTTGAGGTAAGATAAGATTTTTAAAACAAATTGTGTTTGCATTTGTTTGAACTATACACCCACCCTGTAAAAGAGTCAGAAAAAACCTAATACATTACAAAATCTAAAAATAAACAGATTTTCATGACTTCCAAATAAATCATTTAAAAACATCCTCTTTTACACACTTTAAAAACAAAGACTACATCTATCCTTTAAAACTTCAATAATAGAGAGTCCTTCTCCCCAGTGAGCACAGCACCTGCCCAACAGCCCACACATCCAGAACCCCCTGCAGATGGTGGATCAGTGTGTAGCATGCTCCACCCTCAGACGCGCTGCCACCAGCCCCCTCAGACAGAGCACTGCATCCGTCCATCCCACTCCAGCAACTTGGTTCTTTCTACTTTTCCAGATCGCTCATTTTGCATTAGCAAACAAGAAATGTATCAGTACTAAAGTTTCCCTCTTTTTCAGGGTGTATTTGGGGCCAAGGACACAAAGTGGTATGGAGAAAACCTCCCCAACCCTTCCACCACTCCTGTAACATTCTTTTTAGACCAGCTAATCTGGGACAGGACACCACTAAATGCTCCAATGTTTCCGCTATAAAACAGAACGGACAGCGCCCCCTTGTGCCCGGGTCAAAATGAGCTCTGTATTTGTTAGTGGCTATTGCTCCGTGTATGATTCTCCATTGGATGTCAGCCATCCGTTTCTCAACCGGAGATTTATACAGGATCCTCCAGCTGGGGAAGAGCCCAAGCCAAACACATCTGTCCACCTTGACTCTCTGACGCCTGCGAGCGAGCTGAGGTTTAGCACCTTTACGCAGCTAAGGTATAGCTGCTTCCCATTGCAGGAGCTGAACGTTCCAGGTGTTAGAGTCCCCAGTGATAGCAGGAGACCATCCTCCTCTCTCCATTCCCCCACCGCAGGACCCTCACTCAAGGCAGGAAAGACATACTCATGTCCCTTTCCCCACTGGTCAGCCAGATCTGCATCCAGAGCAAAAGTCCGGTGGGATGGCGACAGCGACTGCCACACCTCATCTACCAAGTTCTCCAGAACTCGGGTTGATCGAATGCCCGTCACCTCAGCCGGTGTTTCTGTGGAGACCCCCGTCAAATGGCCAAGTTTTACCACTCCCGCTTCAATGAACGCGTTCTTTAGGGTGGCCGAAGAGAAAAGGGTTCCAGAAAGAAAACCAGTGTCAAACAGTGGCTCCTCAAACAGCCACATCCCAGGCCGGGGTCGGGTGGTCTGGTGAAACTCAGAATCTTCCAGGCATTGATGACTGAGCAGTAAAAAGGTGCAAGTCCAGTTATCTTGTACGCAGGTGCCTTCAGCAGAAACAGGTGTTTATCCAAACCAAAGCCCCCTGCCCTCCAGAGCAACAGCCGGGCCATAGCCATCCAGCAGGGAGAGGCACCATACAGCAGCCGCTGAGCTGCCTGCAGTCTAAAAGCAGCAGTCCTCGCAGTAATGTCCACAAGGCCCTGCCCCCCTCCGCCACAGGTAGGTACAGGGCCGATGCTGGCACCCAGTGATGACCCGACCAGAAGAAATCCACGAGGAGCAACAGGTCATGGTGGTGGGCTGTTACAGACCCCCCTCAGCTGTCAAGGACTCCTTGTCTTCACTAGCAAAACTTTATCTCAACTAGACTACAAGGAAATAGTGCTACTTGGAGATTTTAACTGGGACTGGTTAACTGCAGTATCAGAGGATTTTAAAAACCTTTGTATCTCTCTGAATGTTACTCAGATTGTTGACAGTCCTACTCGCCCTAACGTTAAGTCCCCTAATAAATCCTCCCTAATTGATCTCATTCTAACTAATGTTCCCTATAAATACCATCTGTGGGAGTATTTGCAAATGATGTGAGTGACCACTGTGTTGTAGCCACAATTAGGGACACTAAGGTCCAAAAGGTTAAACCCGTATTATTAAGAAGACATAAAACATTTTGTGGAGCAGGGTTTTGTTCATGATCTGTTTGGGTTTGATTGGGGAAAAATCGATCTGTGTGCTGATGTTGAAACTGCATGGTCTTATTTTTATCTTGGTTTTATGGAATTATTGATAGACATGCACCCCTACGTACTTTTAGAGTAAAGGGACGAGACAATCCTTGGTTTTCTGCTGAACTGTCCAGTCTCCTACATGAGAGAAACAAGGCCTGGGCAAAGGCTAGGAAATCAGGCTCAGAGGTAGAATGGCTGCGTTTTAGGCAGCTAAGAATAGCTTCACTTCACATGTCAAAAGTGCTAAGTCGAAGTACTATTTGTCAGTTACCAGAAAACCTAAATAATCCTAGGAAATTTTGGAAAGCCATAAAATCGCTATCCACCGGTGAGATCCGAAATGAGCTACCTCCGTGCATTACCACAGCATCTGGCTCTATATCGGACAGGGCTACTATGTTAAATTGTTTAATGAGCATTTTGTGTCCTGTGGCTCTCTGTTTGATTCTGTGACTAACTCTGCTTCTGTGAACACCACAGTCTGTGACTCTGAACAATGTGGTCTGGAAAACCCTTTCAGTTTTACTCCTTTTACTGTTGATGTTGTTCGTGAAGCTTTAACCAAGTTAGATCCTAAGAAACCGGCCGGCCCGGACAACGTGGAACCTTTCTTTTTAAAGATAGCTGCAGATTTTATTGCTCCACCTCTCACTACTCTTTTTAACCTCTCCCTCAGCACAAACACAATTCCAAAGTATGGAAGTCAGCGTATGTCCTGCCTTTGCTGAAAGGAGGGGAGGCAACTGTTTTAAATAATTATAGGCCCATCTCTAAATTGTCAGTTCTGGCTAAGGTTCTTGAACGCCTAGTGAGTGAACAGGTAAAGGTGTTTTTATGTACAAATGACATCCTGTCTAAACATCAGTCAGGCTTCAGAAAGCAACATAGCACCATCACTGCCACAATGAAAGTGGTGAATGATTACAGTATTTTAGATAATAAGCAGAGTTGTGCAGCTCTATTTATTGACCTTTCCAAAGCGTTTGATACCGTCGATCATCGCATCTTAAAGCAGAGGCTACTCAGTATTGGCTTATCCAGCCATGCAGTGGGTGGTTTGTGAACTACCTCTCTGAAAGGTCCCAATGTGTTCACTTTGATGGGCTGTCTTCTGAGTGGTTGAACATTGCTAATGGTGTTCCTCAAGGTTCTGTTTTAGGTCCACTTTTATTCTCCATCTACATCAATAGTTTAGGTGAAAATGTGGATGAAGCTACTTTCCATTTGTATGTGGATGATACCGTGATGTACTGTGCAGGTCCCTCCATTAAGGAGGCTGGTGTTAAATTACAGGCTGTTTTTAACATTATTCAGACTCAGCTCTCTGAACTAAAGCTTCTTTTAAATGTTGATAAAACCAAGGTAATGCTCTTTTCTAAAGCTAAAAAGACTCCAGAGACTGTTTTAGATATTGTGACTATGCAAGGACAAGTACTTGAAGTGGTTACCTGTTACAAATACCTTGGTATCTGGCTTGATGATTGTCTCTCTTTTAAACGTCAGGTCAATAACCTGCTTAGAAAGCTGAGGGTGAAGCTAGGTTTCTTTTTCAGAAACAAGTCCTGTTTCTCACTTGAAGCCAGGAAAAGGCTCTGTGACCTTTTGACCTGTGCTGGACTATGGGGATCTGGTCTATATGAATGCACTGTGATACTATGGGTACTTGTAAATGTTGATAACTATGTAATTGTAGCGTGTAAATATAATGTATGATGTCCTTTTATTGTTTTTATGTTATAAAAGGGTGTACCAAGAAGTCAGTTAAGTGGCTTCAGCTGTTCAAAATGCTGCAGCACGTGTACTAACCAGAGTTAGGAAAAGCCTTCCTTCTTCCTTCTCTCTGTCTGTACCTGTGTACTCTCATGTTCCCAACAACACAGCTTCCTGGATCGCGAGCCCTGGATCCTGAGTCCTGGATGGATGTCCTCGTGGATTCATCTTCTTATTATAGACACATGCATTTCCAAACATTTGGTCTACCTACGTTTGTAAATGTATTATCTCTTTGATTTACACACGGCATCTATTGCACGTCTGTCCGTCCTGGAGAGGGATCCCTCCTCTGTTGCTCTCCCTGAGGTTTCTCCCATGTTCCTTTAAACTGTAGGGTTTCTCTGGAAGTGTTTCCTTGTACGATGTGAGGGTCTAAGGACAGAGGGTCTAAGGACAGAGGGTCTAAGGACAGAGGGACTAAGGACAGAGGGTCTAAGGCAGAGGGTCTAAGGGCAGAGGGTCTAAGGACAGAGGGTCTAAGGACAGAGGGACTAAGGACAGAGGGTCTAAGGGCAGAGGGTCTAAGGACAGAGGTCTAAGGACAGAGGGTCTAAGGACAGAGGGACTAAGGACAGAGGGTCTAAGGACAGAGGGTCTAAGGGCAGAGGGTCTAAGGGCAGAGGGTCTAAGGACAGAGGGTCTAAGGACAGAGGGTCTAAGGACAGAGGGTCTAAGGGCAGAGGTCTAAGGACAGAGGGTCTAAGGACAGAGGTCTAAGGACAGAGGGTCTAAGGGCAGAGGGTCTAAGGCAGAGGGTCTAAGGGCAGAGGGTCTAAGGACAGAGGGTCTAAGGACAGAGGGTCTAAGGACAGAGGGGGTCGTATTGTCATACTGATATTCTGTACAAACTGTGAAGTCCACTGAGACAAATGTAATACTTGTGATATTGGGCTATATAAATAAACATTGATTGATTGATTGATTGATTGATTGATTGATTGATTAAATATAGGCCTTGTAACTAACTCACTGATTATGGTATGACTCGCTTGAAGTGAATATTTCCTCCCTTGTTGTTCAGAGTTTGGTTATTTATGGTTTTTGCACTTATTGTGAGTTTCTTTGGATAAAAGCGTCAGCTAGATGTAATGCAATGTTGTTGTTGTTGTGTTGTTGTTGTTGTGTTGTTGTTGTTGTGTACCTGGAAGCAGCAGGTTGACTCTGACGTTTCTTGAAGCCACCTCTTTAGCCAGAGAGCGAGTGAAGCCCTGCAGACCGGACTTCGAGGCGCTGTAGACGCTCTGACCCGCGTTCCCCTTCAGACCCACCACAGAGCCTGGGACAACAACAACAACAACAACAACAAACAGGAAGGTTGTAAATCAGCTCTGGCAGCTTCATGTGTTTACTGCACTAAAAGATTAGAGGTACTTTATTGATCCCAAATTGGGAGCTGCATTGCACATGAGTAGAAATGAAAGAGTAGAAATAAACAATAGAATGAAAACAGCTTTAAAAAGTAGAGAATATGCAGCAGAGCGTGAAGATGAGACATCGTATAAAACTTGTCTCTGTGAATATTAATGTGTAAAAAAGGGTTAAAAAGAAACAAGATTCATAAAGTTCCAGTTCTTTGTTTATTTTTAGGGTTAAAATAAATTAAATGTTAATGTAATGGCCTCTAAATCCTAAAGTGATGCACGCTGCCCCCTAGTGTCCAGAATAAGAACCACAGCTGGATTTCCTCACCGATGTTGACGATGGCGCCGCCTGGTGGCCGCAGCATGCTGCGCAGCGCCGCCCTGCAGGTCAGCATGGAGCCCAGCAGGTTAGTGTGGAGCATAGAGACCATGAGGTGAGGGGGGGTCCTCAGGAGGAGGGAGTCCCTGCACACACACACACACACACACACACACACACACACACACACACACACACACACACACACACACACACACACACACACACACACACACACACACACACACTTTTTACCTCATATTCGTAAACCATATATATTAAACTGTTGACATAAAGTTGTATTTATAATAATAATAATATTTGTTATAGTGTAATTATAGTGCAGAGATGTGTGTCTGAATCCCCCATGATGCATCAGCAGCTCAGGTGTTCTCACCTGTTGATGCCGGCGGCGTTCACCAGGTACGAGACGCTGCCGCAGGTTTTCTGGATGGTCTGGAAGCTCCTCTGCACTTCCTGTTCTTTAGAGACGTCACAGCTGAGGGACAGGTGGTCTCCTGAAACATGGAACAAGTCAAAGTTAAGAGTCCTTAGAACAATAAGTCGTGGAGTCAAGTACTGACGCCAGAAACATGTACTTAGGTGCAGTAACTAAGTATTTGTACTCACTACTTCCCTCCTCTGGTCATATCTACTCTGTAGCTGCTAATGCTAATAGTGCTAATGATGATGAAGCTCCTGTCAGCTACTCTTCTTCATCAATACATCACAGGTCTCAGATATATCCAGAGCCTGTCTCTGATTGGCTGAAACACCAAACAGATCATTGCAGCATTACCCATAATCCCCTCTGTTTCAGCCCTGTTTCCAAAGTGCTGATTCTCTGTCTGTTACTTTAGATGAAAATAAGGAGCCCCTCCCCACGCCCCTCTGAGAGACATTTGGTTACAAAGAACTCAATGGTGCTCTAGGAGGAGATTCAGGTGATAAGGGGGGGGGGTTACCTTGGTGCTGATTGGCTAATGGTTACACAAGACAAAACATCGTTATGACATCATCAAGTGGCCAAAATCTGATCAGCTCATTTTCAGACAGGTTTTTATAGAAATGGATCAAAAAAGAGAGAATCTTTGTTCCTGAAACTTTCAGAGTCTCTTTCCACAGAGGGGACACATGTTGATGAAGAAGAGACATGAAGAAGAGGGGACACATGTTGATGAAGAAGAGACATGAAGAAGAGGGGACACATGTTGATGAGAAGAGACATGAAGAAGAGGGGACACATGTTGATGAGAAGAGACATGAAGAAGAGGGGACACATGTTGATGTAGAAGAGACATGAAGAAGAGGGGACACATGTTGATGTAGAAGAGACATGAAGAAGAGGGGACACATGTTGATGTAGAAGAGACATGAAGAAGAGGGGACACATGTTGATGTAGAAGAGACATGAAGAAGAGGGACACATGTTGATGAAGAAGAGACATGAAGAAGAGGGGACACATGTTGATGAGAAGAGACATGAAGAAGAGGGGACACATGTTGATGAAGAAGAGACATGAAGAAGAGGGGACACATGTTGATGAAGAAGAGACATGAAGAAGAGGGGACACATGTTGATGAGAAGAGACATGAAGAAGAGGGGACACATGTTGATGTAGAAGAGACATGAAGAAGAGGGACACATGTTGATGAAGAAGAGACATGAAGAAGAGGGGACACATGTTGATGAAGAAGAGACATGAAGAAGAGGGACACATGTTGATGAGAAGAGACATGAAGAAGAGGGGACACATGTTGATGTAGAAGAGACATGAAGAAGAGGGGACACATGTTGATGAAGAAGAGACATGAAGAAGAGGGGACACATGTTGATGAAGAGAGACATGAAGAAGAGGGGACACATGTTGATGTAAGAAGAGACATGAAGAAGAGGGGACACATGTTGATGAAGAAGAGACATGAAGAAGAGGGGACACATGTTGATGAGAAGAGACATGAAGAAGAGGGGACACATGTTGATGAAGAAGAGACATGAAGAAGAGGGGACACATGTTGATGAGAAGAGACATGAAGAAGAGGGGACACATGTTGATGAAGAAGAGACATGAAGAAGAGGGGACACATGTTGATGAAGAAGAGACATGAAGAAGAGGGGACACATGTTGATGTAGAAGAGACATGAAGAAGAGGGGACACATGTTGATGAAGAAGAGACATGAAGAAGAGGGGACACATGTTGATGTAGAAGAGACATGAAGAAGAGGGGACACATGTTGATGTAGAAGAGACATGAAGAAGAGGGGACACATGTTGATGAGAAGAGACATGAAGAAGAGGGGACACATGTTGATGTAGAAGAGACATGAAGAAGAGGGGACACATGTTGATGAAAGAGACATGAAGAAGAGGGGACACATGTTGATGTAGAAGAGACATGAAGAAGAGGGGACACATGTTGATGAAGAAGAGACATGAAGAAGAGGGGACACATGTTGATGTAGAAGAGACATGAAGAAGAGGGGACACATGTTGATGTAGAAGAGACATGAAGAAGAGGGGACACATGTTGATGTAGAAGAGACATGAAGAAGAGGGGACACATGTTGATGTAGAAGAGACATGAAGAAGAGGGGACACATGTTGATGTAGAAGAGACATGAAGAAGAGGGGACACATGTGATGAAGAAGAGACATGAAGAAGAGGGGACACATGTTGATGAAGAAGAGACATGAAGAAGAGGGACACATGTTGATGTAGAAGAGACATGAAGAAGAGGGGACACATGTTGATGTAGAAGAGACATGAAGAAGAGGGGACACATGTTGATGAAGAAGAGACATGAAGAAGAGGGGACACATGTTGATGAAGAAGAGACATGAAGAAGAGGGGACACATGTTGATGTAGAAGAGACATGAAGAAGAGGGACACATGTTGATGTAGAAGAGACATGAAGAAGAGGGACACATGTTGATGAAGAAGAGACATGAAGAAGAGGGGACACATGTTGATGTAGAAGAGACATGAAGAAGAGGGGACACATGTTGATGTAGAAGAGACATGAAGAAGAGGGTACACATGTTGATGTAGAAGAGACATGATGAAGAGGGGACACATGTTGATGAAGAAGAGACATGAAGAAGAGGGGACACATGTTGATGAGAAGAGACATGAAGAAGAGGGGACACATGTTGATGTAGAAGAGACATGAAGAAGAGGGTACACATGTTGATGTAGAAGAGACATGAAGAAGAGGGACACATGTTGATGAGAAGAGACATGAAGAAGAGGGACACATGTTGATGTAGAAGAGACATGAAAAGAGGGACACATGTTGATGTAGAAGAGACATGAAGAAGAGGGTACACATGTTGATGTAGAAGAGACATGAAGAAGAGGGTACACATGTTGATGTAGAAGAGACATGAAGAAGAGGGGACACATGTTGATGAAGAAGAGACATGAAGTAGAGGGGACACATGTTGAGACCTTTAAAGCCAGAAAACAGATCATAGTAATCATTATGATATCACAGCGTGGTGTTCCCGTGTTCCTGTCCGCTCCAGAGACTCAGAGCCTCCACCATGGCACAGTTTCTGGTTCTGATAGTCTTGCATTGTTAAAGCAACAACAGACTGATCCAGCAGTAATTATTATTATTATTATTATTATTATTTTATTATTTCTGGACTTTACACCGCACACACTCAGACCCTCAGATCCAGCAGCAGACACTTCACGCTGCTACGGACCGTCTGCACTAATGCCATTCTCAAGATATTGAAGTGCCTGTATTTTTGTACAGATTGATTACCATGTCCATATGTAAAAATGTGTCTGATATTTTTATCATTTTTTATATTTGTTTTGTATTCTGGATTGTGGAAACAGTGTTTGGATCTCTCTGAACACACAAACTGAACGATTGACAATAAAGTTGACGTTGAAACTACTTCATGTTGCAGCTCCGTGCCTCGGACCCTCCATCGTGGCACAGGTTCTGGTTCTGATTATTATTACAATTCTTTAAAGCAGTATTTTGTACCTTACCCGTCAAATGATCAAGTTAGACACTCTGTCCAGATGTATTCCTCTGTCTCCTCTGCAATGTATTGTCAGAAGAGCGTTGATGTTGAAAGCCCCAACAGACTGGAGTACTTGACCTGCTGCTATCAGATCATCAGTGGGTACGTTTCAGCCTCATCATCTCACTCTCAGCTGCTCTTGTTATTGATCTGATCTGAGACACTGTCTATCACATTGTAATGATTGGATGTATTACTTCATGAAGTAACACACAAATGCTGCATCTCAAGGGTTTATCCTAATCAATACATTTCTATATAATAATTATATATTTCATATTATTGCGTGTTGTTCTCCATACCTCCGGGCAGAGCCTCCATCGCGGCCCGGGCAGAGTCCTGGTCCCTGGAGAGGACCACCACCCTGCAGCCCCTCTCTGCCAGCAGCAGGGCCACGGCCCCCCGATGCCTCTGGAGCCCCCGCACACCACCGCCAGCCGGGACATCGTGGAGAGAAACACCCCCTGAAGGAGAAACCAGTAACAACAACAACAACAACAACACGGCGAGTGTATAACAACTGCACCTTGTTGTCAGAGACCAGAGGCCTGTACTACGAAGCCGGTTCAACCTAACCTGGATATGTTTGAGTTACCCGGCTTACCTAATCCAAAACATACCCGCTCTCGCTAAGCTGTACTACGACGCTGGTTATCAACTCGTTAACTCAAGCCAGCCGTGTCCTATCTAGTTAGGTGCGCGTTCACATGAAAGGGGTGGTATCTGGAGCATTCGACCAATCACAAACATGGAGAGCGTACTGACAGCGCAGCGTCATACTTCCTGAATGAAAAGTGAACTTTAATATTAGTCAAATATGAAGAAGTTAAACTTTAAACATCCATGACTTAAACACTTTATCCAGGATCAAAGCCACATAGCTGCACCTGCAAGGTGAATACAGCTGGTAACAGAGAAAGTGTTTGAATGCGTACATTAACAGGTTTATGATATCACTGCCCCGTCTAAGACACGATCTGACTTTCATTACATTTGACTCGAGTGTTTCGTCAACTTAATGTGTTGCTTAAAATAATACTTCTGCATCCAGTATGTGACACTGTGAGTGTTGCACGGCCAGATACGGCTCAGCTGACTCAGATAAGGAAATATATGATACATTATGATGTGATATGATATGATAATGGGACACATCGACGTCTGCACTCACAGTGCCGCGGACTGTACTTAATGTTACTCTGATCCGGTTACTTATGTTGTGGCAGATATTTAAGTAAGCTTTCTTAACGCTAATGTTATAATAGTCAGATTGCTCTGAAGATGGGAGGGGATATTCTATTAATGTTCACGTTCACACAGTCAGGTGATTTTTGCCGGCCGTCTTTCCTGCAACGGCAGTTTTTCTGTATTTCCTCTATCCTGTAATATGACTTGATCGCTTTAAAACTCTGCACACGGAGCTCTGATTGGTCAGCAGGCGGTGCTTTCACTGAGTTGATCTCTTAGCCTGCAACCTAACCTGCTCCGGAGCAGGTTAGCCGCTCAGCATAAGTTACCATGGAGATCCAGCCCGCTAAAAAGAGAACCAGCGTCATAGGACCGGAAACCCCGATATGAAATATCACAATATGAAATTGAATAATGTACATTAAGACACAATTAAATACGGTTTATTGCGGTGATAACTATCTATATAAATAACAAGTAGATAGCAAGATGACAAACAGATGAATGCTTATCGAGAAAACAAATATTTTAAAATGTTCATATTTTTTATATAAAAAGAAAAAAATGCAAGAAACTATATTTTCTCCCCAAAAAGTGCAGTTTCTCATGAAAATGTTCAGAAGTTGGACTGAATGAAAAGAGGTGTGCTGCTGGTCCAGTGTTGTAATAAAATGCTTCATTGATCTGGAATCACTGTGTGACAAGACAGATGCAAACAAGAACAACACGTGACTTCTGCCTCTTGGGCCCTTTCTCATGTCATCAAATGTCCCATCCTCGACTCCTCGACTCCTCGGTCCTCCGTAGTGACCCGGAAATGAATGGCTCCTCTACGGCTCCTTCGCGATGCATTTCCGGAACAGAGATGTTTCAAAGAGTCGTGACTTATCTCAGCCAATGACAGCTCTGCATGCATCCCCTGGATATTATTTTATTAACTGCTTTCATCGCGACGCGATGTTTACAGTGAGAACAGCTGTGAGGTCCGTGCAGAAAGCAGAGCAGTGTGTATAATATATATCATATCACTCAGTATAACAGGCCTACTCTCTTTATTTGCTTTAGTTTAGTAGATATCTACAAACAAAGTCGATATTTTTCTAAAACCATTTAGTGCTTCACATAATAAAATACACAACGGCTGTAGCCTGATTATATGCTTTAGGAGCTGTAGGTGCGTGTGGTACAGTGTGTGCGTAGATGCAGCGGACAGACAGGTCTCAGTTGGTTTGGTGTCCTCTGCTTACTTGTAATACTTGTAAATACAACTTTTGGCCCGTCATTTATTTTCCTCATTGTAGCGACCAGAGAGGGAGAGGGGGGGGGGGGATATATCCAGTCTCTGATAGTGTTACGTTATTATGAGAGTGCTCTGTTTGATTCTGAAATTGTATATATTTATATAAATATATACATATATGTGTGTGTGTGTGTGTGTGTCTGTGTGTATGTCCGCATCTGTAGCCTGTTATTGTCTCATTATACCGCACTGTGAATGAATTAAAAGTAAATATATAAGTCGTCATGAACACATCTGTCCATCAGACAGAGGGCTGCTGTGCCTCCTGTCATCATTAATGGACGTCTCTTTAAAATGACCGCTCAGAGGAGAGGAGTTCTCATTTCTCTAACCGCCTGCTGCTTCCCCTCCTCTCTCCTCGGTTCCCCTCCTCGCTCCTCCGCTCGCATCTCCTGTGGGCGAGACTAAGTCTCGAGGATAGGAGTCGAGGAGGGGAGTCGAGGAGGAACATTTGAAGACATGAGAAAGGGCCTTGGACTTCAGGGAGAAAGAGTGATTCATGCATTTAACAGCCTCAGCGGAGATGCAGATTTAACAATCATACTTATCCTCAGTACTGTGAGTTAGGAGAGAAACGTGTACAAATACTGTAGAGAAACTACTAGTATTAAGAGAGTTAAGTACAATTAGTTAACGTTACTAATACTGGAGACACTCCGAGTACTGGTTGTGCTTAAAGACGCTCTCTAACAGGTGTTATGTGGATTATAAATAGAGTTATAGCTTTATTATTACATATATGAACCCTTATTTCCAGTGTTGTGTCCACGTGCTGACAGCTGTGTGTACTTCAGGCTCAGTCTGTAGTTTAGAGTTTCTGCAGCTGAGATTAAATACTAAAGTGTATTCTGTAGCTCACCTGTTGAGACTGAAGTCACCTGTTTCAGATTCCTTGCTGTTTCTTTGAGAAGAAGCTCCCTGAATGACAGAAGCGGAGAGTCAGAAGGGCGCCGCCATGTTTGTTTCCACTGTTGTTGTGATGACGCTCAGTGACCGACAGGGGGCGCTGTGGTCACACAGAGACACACTATACTGAGAGCTGCCTTTACATAAAACATACAATTATATCAAGTCAATAAATAGAATAAAATAGAAATAAAATAAATAGAAATAAAATAAATAGAAATCAAATTAAAATAATTAAATATGAAGAATAAAATAAAATACGAAAATCAAAAAGTTAATTAAAACATTAAGACATTTAAAATACATTTAATTTGTTTTCACATTTACTAAAAAATTCATCACTATCCCGCTGTATTTAAAAAACATGTTTTACTTAATTGTTATGTATGAAATATTGATTATCACGAACATTCTGAAACGCTGGATATGAAGAATGAGGCATTATGTAATGATGACTTTTGGTACATTTAGGAGAAATCTACAGACAGACGAAGGTAGTAAAATAAACTGCTGGTTGGGACTTCGGATGTTTTCTCTGCACCTGTCTGAAAGAAGAGACGTTATGAAAGATAAATACCCTCTCATGAAAAACGATGTTTAATTATCGTTGTTATCCACACAGACTCAGAGATCATTGAGAAGCGTCTCCAGGGAGCAGGGCCGGCTCGAGACCATTTGCAGCCCGAGGCGAGATTTTAGCTGGCGCCCCCCCAGCCAGAGAATCGTACAATAGAACAAAGATCAATAGAGTATCCAAGGAATACGCAGTAGAATGGGGGGTGGACGTCACATCCTCTAGGGGGGTCCAGGGGTATGCCCCCCCGGGAAGAAATGTTTGAACATTTTAAAGTAAAACTTCAATCTGGTGCACTTTGAGCAGAATCACTACTAGATCTAGATAGGGTACAACTCTAAACACCCATATGAAAAAGATCGGTTTGCATTTTAATAATCAAAGTATGTGAACATAACCAATCACCCATAGCCAATAACAAATAAATGTAACTTGTTTTATTTTTGTTGTTCATTCATATCTTATTTACCAGTTAACATTTATTTATTTATGCATATTTTTTAATCTCTCCAGTTTAAAAAATATTTTTGGTTCTCTGTCCTATAGTATACATTGAAATGATTTCAAACCTGTTTTATCCAATAATTATAAAGGAGTGCCTTGGAAATATGTGTTTACATAAATTGTGATCAAAACGTTTGAGACCCACTGATAACTTAGACTACAGTGAACTATCTAAACCCTCAGAGTCCTTTACCTCACTGAGCCTCTCAGTCTGACAGGACAGAGCTCTCCCTCCACATCATTGTAGAAACATCTTCTTCTTATATCCGTTAGCGCAGCTAGCACCAGATTCTAATAACAACACGCCGGTACCTCTCTCTCTCTCTTGCTCGCACTTTGCTGTGAGCTGCGGGCGCCAGATAAGCCACTCCCCCATTTTCATCACTTACAGCGCCCATTGTACAGGGCAAATGAAAGTGTAACCGGGGTGAAAAGGGTGTTACATTTACTTAATTATGAATGTTGTTACATCAAGGCCAAAGATTAGGATGAGCACCAACGGTCAAAAATGTTTTTTTTCCCCTCCCAGATCTGGCGCCCTAGGCGAACATCTATAACGCCAGTGCGACGGGCCGGCCCTGCCAGGGAGGAAGCAGCCCGTTCAGTAGAAAAGAGGAATTATAGAAAAAAACAATAAATCCTGAGTTCAGATAATCAGACAGAGACCCCCGAGATCAGATTTTGGCCACTTTATGATGTCATAACGATGTTGCTGATTAACCAATCAGCAACCAAGGTACCCCCCCCCCCCCCCTTATCACCTGAATCTCCTCCTAGAGCACCATTGAGTTCTTTGTAACCAAATCTCTCTCAGAGGGGCGTGGGGAGGGGCTCCTTTTTTCATCTAAAGTAACAGACAGAGAATCAGCACTTTGGAAACAGGGCTGAAACAGAGGGGATTATGGGTAATGCTGCAATGATCTGTTTGGTGTTTCAGCCAATCAGAGACAGGCTCTGGATATATCTGAGACCTGGGATATATTGATGAAGAACAGTATGATAGGGGACCTTTAAAACATTTGTGCCGGCTGGAAAGTGAATTTGTATCAGACTATATTTAGCTTGAAGGCACCTTGGATGTTTTCCTTTAGATGTCATTATAACAAAAGTCTCATGTGCCAAAAAAACGACATATTGCGAAAATACAGAAAGATAAAAACATCTGTGAACTCATAACAAGTTCAATATCAAACATTTGTACACATGTGCAAATATATTTCCTACAGGAGACATTTAATCAACACTTTAATTCAAGATTTTACTCATTATTATTGATAAAAGTTTGTTTTTCATGATTTAAACAATTTTCTGTCGTAGAGTTCAAAGCTTAAGACCAATCAGAACAAATGTTGTGTTATTTCTTCCTGCCGTACGAAATGAACATGTGATGAGTCAGGTGCACAGATTTTCTTCAGTGTTGTTTGTGCAGTGTGTGTGTGTGTGTGTGTGTGTGTGTGTGTGTGTGTGTGTGTGTGTGTGTGTGTGTGTGTGTGTGTGTGTGTGTGTGTGTGTGTGTGTGTGTGTGTGTGTGTGTGTGTGTGTGTGTGTGTGTGTGTGTGTGTGTGTGTGTGTGTGTGTGTGTACCGTGTCTCTAACCCCTGATTGGTCCTCTCTCAGCTCGTGAGATGCACAAAGCCCCCTCCTTCGTGGAGAAGCTCCAGAACACCGTGGTGAGCGAGGGTCACCCGGTGAGGATGGAGTGCCGAGTCAGCGGGGTGCCGGCCCCCCAGATCTTCTGGAAGAGGGAGAACGAGTCCTTCACCCACAACACGGACAGAATCAGGTACAACAACAACAACAACAACAACAACAACAACACTAAGCCTGTAGATAACTGCCGAATTTGATTCAATATTTATTCCCTTCTATTCCTTTGTAAATACTATGTAAATATAAAACAAGTGTTACAGATTGTTTACAGGAGTCTTTCTCCCAGTTATTTTATTTAGATCTGTCAACAGACGGGAAGAAAAGTGTTGTCTTTTAGGTCTGAGTGTTGTTCTCAGGCGTTTGTTGTTGTAGTACTCATTTCGGCCACAAGAGGCTGCAGCTTTACCCCGAGTCTTAAATATTGGAAAGCATGTTTTCTTACAGTTTTAATTTCTCTATGCAAGCAGAAACACAATATATATGTTTCACCTGTACTAAAGTATGCACCTTCTTAAAATGACCCTGTAAACACTTTCTTTAAAGATAAACATAAACAAAGAGGATTAAACCCTGAAACCTATTTTAAAACACAGATCACCAAAAAGAGAGGAAGTCCTCTCCTGTCTCTCAGGGACTCTTTTATGTTGGCACCACTTTAATTTGCATTCCCCCCCACAAAGAATGCACACTATACCCTGACCTCATCCCCTCCCGTTAAATGTGTGTCTCTTTTCTCCCAGCATGCACCAGGATAACTGCGGCTACCTGTGTATGATCATCCAGCCGGCGATGAAGGAGGACGCCGGCTGGTTCACCGTCTCCGCCAAGAACGAGGCGGGAATCATATCGAGCACCGCACGCCTCGACGTGAACAGTGAGACACACACTATTCATCATCGCTTCATTTGTTGATTTGTTGATTTATTTTTCCATTTTTTGTTTCTTTAATTCATACATTTTATCTATGGAGGACAGCTTTAGTCCGTAGATAACCATCTTTCAGTGAAACAGATTTGATATCTCTGCTATAAACACACACACACATTCCATGTATACATCACTTCAGGGGACATTACATTGACTTACATGCATTTCCTGGAGACTTATCCTAACCTTAACCTAACCAACACATGCCTAACCCTAACCCTGACCCTAACCAAGTCTTCACCCTAAAATGAATGATTCCCCTTATGGGGACCTCCATTTTGTCCCCATAAGGGAGGCCAGTCCCCACACGTGACTGTGTAAACAGATGTAGGTCCCCACAAGGATAGTAATGCTAGGCACACACACACACACACACACACACACACACACACACACACACACACACACACACACACACACACACACACACACACACACACACACACACACACACACACACACACACACACACACTCTCTCTCTCACAGATCCAGATACCTTGTGTAAAATGTGTTGTGTGTCTAAGATGTAACTTATAATAATAACAACATTAATACATTAGATATTTATAGTGCTTTTCCTAGTGCTCAATCACTCTTAACTAGCCATTAACTAGCTTAACTAGCCTCTATCTGTAACTTCTCTGTATTATATTAAATAATATAATATATTAAATCCCCCTCTCCCCCCCCCCCCCAGCCCAGTGGCAGCAGCCCCTCGCCCCCCGGATGAAGAAGGTCCGCCCCTCCAGCAGTCGCTACGCCGCTCTGACGGAGCGAGGACTCGATGTGAAGGCCGCCTTCTTCCCTGACTCCTCCCCCCTGCAGCCTGGGGGCCTGGTGGAGAGCGACGACCTGTAGACCCCCCCCCAAACACACCTGAGACCCCCCCCAAACACCTGAGACACCTGAGACCCCCCCTGAAACACCCACCCTAACACCTGAGAGAAAGACTCTTTATGACGGAGACGAGGGCCTCAGACTGAAGCTTTTCTTACCTTTTTATAGTTTTCACACATTATATCCCACAATGCATCACAGAAAACACTCCCAAGGCTTTGTTTATCATCTGCACCTGAACGCACCACGAGGAGTTCATGTTCCAGTGCCTCTGTAAAGACAAAGAAATCGACCCGAGGAAACGCCCGAGTCCTGACTCCTCCTGAAAGACAGAGTGTGTTCTGGAGGAAGTGTGCTCCTTCTGTGGATCATCTCCTGCTCATTCAAGTGATTAAAACACACTAGTTTGATACACAGAGCACTACAGGAGGGATCACACACACTGCAATATGTAAAGGATTCACACACAGCGTCAGTGTGTGTCAGATGTTGGGAGAGCAGCAGGAAGTTTCATTTAAAGGAACAGGATGTTAAAGAAGGAGAGCTACGGCAGAGGATGAGGGTCAGATGAGACACTGCAGGAGAATGTATAGAAAAGAACTGTGTGTGTGTGTGTGTGTGTGTGTGTGTGTGTGTGTGTGTGTGTGTGTGTGTGTGTGTGTGGTGCGTGGTGGTGGTGCGTGTGTGTGAGAAACTTGAACAAACATGTCCAACTTTAGAGGAAAAAGGTTCAGATATTTCATGAAATAAATTTGATTCAATTTGAAAATGCAAAAGGAGAAAAGTCATATTAATTAAGTGGAAAGAATACAAGGGAACCTTTCAGAGGAAACATTTTAATATGTTATGAAAAGAGTCTAAATAGTTCAAGAAAGAAACGAGGAATTGATTATTCTTAGGAGAAACAGTTTAAAAAGTCTGAATAATGTTTTCTTAAAAAAACTTCTTAAAAGTGAATAAAACTCCTACCTGTTGAACACTCTGCAGGTGGATGGGGTAACATATTTAACACACAGATATCACCATGAAACTTCCCACCTTCATTACTGACATTAACACAACTATCTTTTATATTACAAGTTTTCTGACAGGTTGTGTTTAAATATGCAAATGAGGCGTTATATAAGGGGAGTTTAGGAGAAGTCTGCAGACAGAGTTAGAGAAATAAACTCCTAAATGTGGATTTGAGACGTTCTCTTTCCACTCGTCTGAAAGGAGACGTGGTATGGGAAGCTACAAAGTGCTTTGTACATGTCTTAGCCTGTAGTGTCTCAGATGCAGTTTCACATTTGGCCCTCATCCTCTTCCGTAGTAGATGTGTTTACAGCGGGACTAAAGGAAGAAGGAGATGAAGCAGGTTTCTCTGATGGTGTTCAGCTCTCATTCTCTCTGAGGTGGTGTCTGATCAAATGGAGATGTGTGATTATTTTCTCTCTGCTGTTCATTAGGAAATGTCCTGTGAGCTTTCAGTGTTTCACACACGTCACAGATCGTCCTTTTTATTTTTGTATAAACAAAAACAGCGATTTGGACATAAATGATATCAGCAGCCTTTAGTTCACTGACGATCTGTATCATGAAGTTTGATAAGGATATATTTACGCCTTGAATCACGTGAATGCAAACACGCTCTCTGTGCATGTTGCTTTGGACACCACATGTTTCCAGGATGTATCAAAAGCTTCTAGTTTTTAAAACCTGGTAGAAAGTGAAAAGTATATTTATATCTTCTGTTTCCTCTGCTTCAGCTTCTGTGTTTGCACATTTCTATGCCGATCGATGCCTGTATATGGATTTTTCTCCTGAGGATATTTTAGGTTATGAAAGTTAATAAAAATGAAACTCTTGAGAGACGGCTTGAGATTAATTTATATGTTTGTTTTTCATTTACAATGTTTTAGGACAGCTTCAGTCAGTCACCGTAGATAAAACATGTTTCAGTGAAACAGATTTTATATCTCAGCTGTAACCACACACACACACACACACACACACACACACACACACACACACACACACACACACACACACACACACACACACACACACACACACACACACACACACACACACACACACACACACACACACACACACACACCAGGGTTTCCGTTAGCCGGTAATTACCGGTTTTAGCTGGTAAAATGTATTAAAAACCGGTAAATAAAAAACCTGCCGGTCAAATGTCCGGTAATAATTAGGGATGCTCCGATCGGCCACCGGTCATTAACGGCCGATATTCACTCTTACTAGTTTGATCGGTGCTCTCTATAAAGGCCGATCAGGAGAGCTGGAATTGATCGATATGGACATAAACGCGAGTGAAGTATAGAGAGGCGAAGTCCCTCCCCTTCCGGTGGACCTCCATGGGACCTTATTTAGGAAAAATAATGTATTGAAGTCAATGGGGAGAGAAAAGTTATCTTTCGATCCCGTTTGAATTGCGCCACGAATTACACATACGATGTTTGTCAATTTAAAAGATAATTTTGCAAGTAAAAAAGTAAAACTTTGAAGTAAGACTTTTTGTGTGAAACCGCTCAATGAACTACATCTCTGGTCTCGCACAACAACACACGTCACCAAGATGGCGTCAACTGTCTTGCCAAAAAAGGGATTGACTACCCTCACTATCACCCTCTCACCCTGACCCTCACCCTGACCCTCACCCTCACTATCACCACAATGAAACACGTCCAGAAGAATGTCATGCAAAGCTGCCTGCCTTCGATTCTCCCTGAACTGCCTGATCTTTTTAATGTTCAATGTTAACCATTTGTGCAGATAGCATGAAGTAGAAAAGATCGCCGATGCTAATGTAGCGTTAGCGTTAGCATGTCTCCCCAGGGGCATCCGGGCTTAAACGGTTTATTATAGAATGATCCCACTGTGACAGTACTCTTCAAAGGGTTCACGAAATATGACTACTACTCTTACTGTTTAACATTTTGGTTACTTCATGTTAAGGCTAATAACAATGACAAGGCTAAGGCTGTAATGCTAACTAACGTGCTCACTTACGAGACTCTGGGATTTGTAGTCTTTCTAGTTGCGTATTTGCTGACTTTTTTGACATGGAAATGATTTTTTATGATTGACAACATCATATGTGTAATTCGTGGCACAATTCAAACGGGATCGAAAGATACGTTTTCTCTCTCATTGACTTCAATACATACTTTTTCTGAAATAAGGTCCCATGGGTCAGAAGTAGATGGGCGGGACTTCACCACTCTATAACGGGACGCGAGAGAGAGATCAGAGATCAGAGAGCTGCTGAGTCTGACCGAGACACGCAGCTCTGATCACCTGAAGCTCCGCCCACTGTTTAGTGAGCTGCATGAGAAACTGACCGGCTGTCGAGAGAGAGAGAGAGAGAGAGAGAGAGAGAGAGAGAGAGAGAGAGAGAGAGAGAGAGAGAGAGAGAGAGAGAGAGGGAGAGAGGGAGAGAGAGAGAGAGATAGAGAGAGAGAGAGAGAGAGAGAGGGAGAGGGAGATAGAGAGAGAGAGAGAGAGAGGCTCCGTTTCTCCCGTGTTATTATTCAAAGTTAATGTAAACTTTTGAATAATGTACTTCAACTTCTAGTAGTTTGTTGAATGTAATAATTATGTTGTTTGTTGTTTGTGGAAGCGCATAATTTTTTGAAAAATGAATCTGAACTTTTTGATCTTTTAGGATTATTAAAGGGCCCATGTCATGGCCATTTCCACTGATCATAATTACATTGTTGAGGTATACTAAAATAGATTTATACTGTGCAATTTTCCAAACTCACATTGGTTTCGCATACAGCATCTCTGTCAAGCATGTGTATTCAGCAGTATTCACTCTCTCCACTAAACGACTCGTTGGAGCTCTTGCCCCCCCCTCCCTGTGAGCCTAGTGTGCTCCGATTGGTCAGCTCGGCCACTCTGTTCTGATTAGTCAACCACCAGAGAGGCTGCGCCCATGTCTCAGTGCTTTTCCCGGCTGCTCTCAGCGGAACATCAGTCTTATCATGGCGTCGGTACAGCCGTATATTTTATATACATATATATTTTTAACTGTTGTTATAGAAGAGTGTGACGGCCCCAGGGCCTTTGTCTTACGATGGGGTGGAGCTGAAGAGGCTAATCAGCGCGATCACGGACACCTCCGGAGCCGAGGTGCTATTAAGCCCAGCTGCCCGGAGTCACACGCGGCCCCTGTCTCTCTCCAAAGCGGCTGCAGGAAGACGAACTCTGCGATCCTCTCAACCACCTATCTCTGCATTTACCACAATAAATGTGCCGTGGTTTTGTAAACTCGTGTATGTCTCCTTGTCTTTCCGTTGTGGCCTACGAGCCGTCATAACAAAGAGTAAGTTATTTTTACCCGTTATAAACTACTACTGTTTGATGAGAAATCAAATCATGGTTTGCTATATATGAATGATATGTTATAGGTGCAAATAATTCAGGGAAGAAAGGATAGGCCTACTAAGTATTTCCATTAAACTTTATTTTTAGAAATGTACAAAATGAACGTAAATATAAATATACATATATTGTTGTCGGCATCTTGCCTATAGCAGCCGGGGCTTTTTGAGACGATGCCTCAGTGTGGTCGTCCAGTCATGTATTGTCCGGCAGGATCTGTCTGGACGAAATAAAATGCAAATCACAAAATATTAGAGAAACTTAGTTGTTTTAGATTCGTTAGTAGTAGTTGTGGTAGGAGTGTGGATATATCTAATGAACAGCTTGCCTGCTAATATGCTAACCTAGCTTTGTTTACCTTGGTAGCTAACACGATATGAACGTTAGCTTGGAGGAACGGAGTGTAATAAAACTACTATGAACAAAAGTTAGTGGTTCATATTAGGCTAGCAATAACGTGTTTATAATTGCATTATTCTACGGGTAGTCTGCTACGTTCGGTCATACAATGTTTCCCGCTAGCATGTATAGCTAGCCTCGTTAGCTATACATGCATAGCTAGCCTCGTTAGCACATGTACTGTCACAATGTACGGTAAATCACCCGGAGTATACTGTATGAGTATTCCGTGTGTGTGACTGCAGACATTCTCCTGCCATGACAAACATGTAAGGCCATCTGCTGACATTGTAGTTGATATATTTAAACTCTAGCAACTTAGTTAGCACAGTTAGCACTGGCTTAGCAGTCCGAAACATGTTTACACATTTAAACAGTCGTGGTAGCTACCTTGTTTGATAAATACACAAATAACAATGCAAACTCACAGGTTGTGTACCCGAATCTTCCCCTGCTCCAAACGGTCCAAACAAGCTGTGCATATCCGGCCTCAAACTGGGCAATGTTTTGGAAGCTTTCGTCTGTGAAATGCCGGTTCTTCGAACCTCTGGAGGAACACGCCGCTGCTGGTGTGGCCATAGCTCTTCGGGATTGGTCCATTTCGTTCCGGTACCGCATGACATCAGGCGGTACCCGGAAGAATCAAATGGGCAGTGACGTATCTCCAACGAGACGTTTTGGGAGGTATTTTCTGTGTTAGAGTTTTACTCGCTACAGGGTGTACTTTGAGGGTTTTGACTCTGCACACCGTTTACATGCATAAAAACCTTCATAACACACAAGGGACGGGTAATAACCGGAAAAGCATGACATGGGAGCTTTAACTGAAGCAATATAAAATGAGCCCCATTAACTGAGTTTTAAACATCAGCATATCCGGTCAAAGTTCGGTAATTACCTGCTAACAGAAACTTTGCTACACAATTGTTATTATTCTTATTATTCTTATTATTGAAACATGACCGGTAAGTTTCGAATTTGTCCGGTAAAATAAATTATTTCCGGACACTTGACCGGCAAGAAAAAATCCTAGCGGAAACCCTGACACACACACACACACACACACACACACACACACACACACACACACACACACACACACACACACACACACACACACACACACACACACACACACATATACACTTGAACATCAGCAGGAGAGGACTCTTTAAAGTGACGCTCAGAGGAGAGGATTTCTCAGTTCTCTAAACGCCTGTTTGTTTCTCCTGTGGGCGGGACTAAAACGAGAGGAGGTGCAAACTGAGAAATTAGAAAAGGCTAAAGGCTCCCAGGTGCCAATAAAAAACAGTTAATATTTTGGGAAAATACAGTAATTTATTTGTTGTTATTTGACTGTATCTAGATTGTACAGAGGTTCCATGAACGCCTCACAGCGAGCAGAGAGAGAGAGACAGACGCCGCCAGCTAAACTCCTCCAGGCAGGTGTTAAGAATTAAGAAAAGTTATTTTAGATGTAAACGTTTTAAATCAAATGCACTGAGGACAGCTAGTATGTTCCACAGAATGAACAGCGGCAGAATATCAGTGAAGAAAAAGGAGAACTTTCGGGAGAAACTCTGGAAGCCGTTCCTCCCAAATGAGCAACTGTCCTGTGAGTCAGCATTTAGTTAGCTTGCTAGCCTAACGGTTTTTGCTACTCCACCGTTAGAAATAGTTCCTTAAAGTGTTCGAATGTGTTTATGAAACATTGACATGTTAAAAACCCGTTGGGATATGAATGTGATATGATTATTGTTTATAATATTAAGCTTATTGGCCGCTAAATAGTGTAAGCTAATTGCAGCTAAGCTAATTGCGGAAAAGCCAAGGGTGACTAAGCTAATTACGGCTAAGCTAATGGTGACCAAGCTAATTACAGCTTAGCTAATGGTGACTAAGCTAATTGCAGCTAAGCTAATGGTTACTCAGCTAATTGCGGCTAAAGCAAATGGTGACTCAGCTAATTGCGGCTAAGCTAATGGTGGCTAAGCTAAATGCGGCGGGCTTTGTGACGTTGCAAACCCGCAAAAGCGTTGTGAGACTTGAACACGGTTATAAGCTAATGTTCAGTTATTTGAACTGTATGTATGCGACATGAAGAGGGAAATAGACCATTTTGTTCACACCTGTTATCTTAGTAAACAAATGGCTTATTTTATTTTGTACATTCTGTGGGTAATTGTATTTTCTCAGATCTTTGTGTTGTTTTACAAATACATTATTTCGAAATGTTCCTAAGTTGTTGTCCTGTTTGTCATTGTGCCTTTGCTGATGTTTTACTGTATATACTGTAATAGTAGCATAATGCAGGGAAGGGAAATGAGGCCCAGGTACCTTTTCCCCTTCTCCGTTGCACCAACCATCGGAGAAGGGGAAAAAACGGCTCGAAGCGCCAAACACTTGGCCCCTTCTCCCGTTGGCACTCTGTCATTTTTTTGACAATTTTTCAAAACTTCATTTTTGATTATTTTAAGATATAATTATCCGTTTTTTTTTTTTGCTTTCCACGGGTGGGGGCGCCTGGCAGGCCGCCTATGAGCACCCAAATTCGGCCTGGATCATCCAGGATTTGTGGGCTAAGCTCCATAAACTGACTAAATCACCCAGAGAGGTCACCTTTCTAGCCAAATATATATAATACAAATACATTTAAATAGTAAAAGGTGCAATTGAGCTCTGCATTACCCGGAATTTGATTTTCATAGCCCCATGATAGTGATTAAAAATCATTTTCGTGTTAAAACGCCTGATTAAATTATATGCAGGACCCCAGTGAGCTCCAGACTATGTGCATTGTGTTGGGGAACCATATAAATGATAAAATAAATGCATTTAAATGCAAAAATAATGATTTAAAATCATTTTAGGGGGACAATTGTGGAGAGGAGCCTGAAAATGACTCTGCAGCACCCCGGATAACTACCAGTGCATCTGGTTTAAATGTGGTGGTGATAGTGGCATTAACTAGTACCCAGTACTGGGAGAGAACCAGGCTACAGCACATGTCTTTTCAACCCAGGAAAGAGTGCTCAAAACGTGGGTAAAGCTGTGTTAAACAGTGGGTTAACATGTTTCAAATGACAGCAGAGTGCTGCTTGTTGGCAGGCTGACTCAGTTCACTTGTCTCTCACACACACCCAGGGCGGCGAAAGAGGACACATCGACCCAGGAGAGAGTGCTCAAAACGTGGGTAAAGCTGTGTTAAACAGTGGGGTACATGTTTCAAATGACAGCAGGTGCTGCTGCTTGTTGGCAGGCTGACTCAGTTCACTTGTCTCTCACACACCACACCCAGGGCGGCGAAAGAGGACACATCAACCCAGGAGAGAGTGCTCAAAAGGTGGGTAAAGCTGTGTTAAACAGTGGGGTAACATGTTTGAAATGACAGCACAGTGCTGCTGCTTGTTGGCAGGCTGACTCAGTTCACTTGTCTCTCACACACCCACACCCAGGGCGGCGAAAGAGGACACATCAACCCAGGAGAGAGTGCTCAAAAGGTGGGTAAAGCTGTGTTAAACAGTGGGGTAACATGTTTGAAATGACAGCAGAGTGCTGCTGCTTGTTGGCAGGCTGACTCAGTTCACTTGTCTCTCACACACCCACACACACCCAGGGCGGCGAAAGAGGACACATCAACCCAGGAAAGAGTCCTCAAAACGTGGGTAAAGCTGTGTTAAACAGTGGGGTAACATGTTTCAAATGACAGCATAGTGCTGCTTGTTGGCAGGCTGACTCAGTTCACTTGTCTCTCACACACCCAGGGGGGGAAAGATAACACTTGTACCAAGGAATAAGTGTTTGAAAGGCGGGGAAAAGTTGTTTGAAATAGTATAATACCTCCAGGGCGCATAACGGCACTTTACAAGCCAGAAATAATGTTTAAATGGTCGGGGAAAGTATTTTTAAATGTCTGGAAGAGAGTTTTAGCCAGTCATTTTTGCAGGATATCATTTAACATTGACGCTCTCCTGAAAATGCACATATCTTCACTTCTAAAAGGGGTAATTAATAATCTTTTTTCTCAAAGCAATGATAACCTGTGAGTTGGATGTAGAAAAGTCAGAATCAATATAGATGTTTTTATTTTAAAGTAAATTCAGATTGAACATAGTAAAAAACTGTAAATTATAGTTTCCGTCCAAAAAAACCCATTACTTATAGTGAAAACCACCCTTGAATGATGGGATAGTAGACTAAAAGCTTTAGGAATCCAAACTAAAACATATAGTACCGTGTATCAAGATTGATGCAAAAACAAGTGAAATTTGACCTTTTTAGAGAGGTTTAGAAAAAACAAAACCCACCTCTGGGGTCATTTGGGTATATTTGCCATATCTCTGGAACCTGTTGAGGTCTCCATATTAAGTTGAATAATTAAAACGAAAGATAATATAATCAAATAATAATCAAATATAATCAAATATATTCTTGTATAACCACAATGAAAATGCATTATATTTCATGTTGTTCTATAATCACAGTATTTACAAACAAGGGGTTTGGTAAATTGAGTTTAAGGCCTATTTAGTTTCACTATGGGGTCACTGTTTAAAGAGGGGAGACAGTTGTCTTCACTCACAGCAAGCTGTGCACAGGAGACCCCTGACTCAATGGAAAAGTACTGAAGCCCCAAAATGGGTTTAGGCCATACCATAGGAGAATATGTCTGGACATGTCCAGTCCTGCACACCAGAGGCCATGACCTTTCCCCATATATGGGTTTGAAGTGTGTCTTTGGTTTTCTGTCCCTGTGTGCAGCATAAAAGCACTGGTTGAGAGGGAGAAAGCTCCAGAGCGGGGGTTTTCCTTGGTAAGTTCTCTGAAATTGACTTTGATTTTGAATGTATTGTTGAATGAAAGTTTTAATGTGTTTTTTATCACCGACCATTTATGAGGATATTCCTCTAAATTCTGTCGGAAGAATTTAAAAGGTAAAATGTACAGTCACAACTGAAGTGGGCCAGTTGAAGTTAGAATTTAATGTCACAACTGAAGTGGGCCAGTTGAAGTTAGAATTTAAATGTCACAACTGAAGTGGGCCAGTTGAGGTTAGAATTGAAATGTCACAACTGAAGTGGGCCAGTTGAGGTTAGAATTGAAATGTCACAACTGAAGTGGGCCAGTTGAAGTTAGAATTTAAATGTCACAACTGAAGTGGGCCAGTTTGAAGTTAGAATTTAAATGTCACAACTAAAGTGGGCCAGTTGAAGTTAGAATTTAAATGTCACAACTGAAGTGGGCCAGTTGAAGTTAGAATTTAAATGTCACAACTGAAGTGGGCCAGTTGAGGTTAGAATTTAAATGTCACAACTGAAGTGGGCCAGTTGAAGTTATAATTTATATGTCACAACTGAAGTGGGCCAGTTGAAGTTAGAATTTAAATGTCACAAGTGAAGTGGGCCAGTTGAAGTTAGAGTTTACATGTCACAATTGAAGAGGGCCAGATGAAGTTAGAATTGAATGTAAGAAATGTAAAACTGTGAATTGAGGTTTTATATTAGAAAATGACCACAGCATGATATATTTGTATGATTGTCACATTATAACGAGAGAAGGCAAACACCTGTAAAGTGTGGACCATTTTCTTCAAATAAAATCATCCCACCTTTTGGATTGGGATAACTTAAAATAAATCTGCTCCCTCCTCTCCTGCTTAAAGGTAAGATTGCACAACTGCCACACTCACACTTAGGCAGGGCACACCTCATTACTGATACCAAAATCCTTCGGGATCGCTTATACGGATTAGTGCGTTGTCTGAATTGAAACAGCAGTTAATTTAACCTGGTTCTCCAGGAGTTAATAGAGGTGAGACCTTGCTGATCCAGCTGGATCCGGGCAGTAAACTTACGTAGACTCAACAGCTTCTGTTAGGTCAATTAGTAGGTCTGAGTATTGGCGGAATAAATTAACAGGTCTCCCGACTCCAACAAACCTATTGGTCGATTTTGGTGATTGACACCTCTTTTGAACCAGAGTTGTGAGGGGGAGTTCCTAAATCCATCTAAACATTACCATTGAGGATTGAGAGTGATGCGCACGCAGTTTGCCCAAACCGAAAGCTATGTTACACTCTATAGAAAACTACGTTTATTGCCATAAATATGATGATGGATTAACCTATGGATTAACCTTCAGCAGCATTTTTCTCGTTTTAATGCCATTGAACACAACTTTTGATCAGAACAACAGCTAAGGTAAGACGTTTTTAGCCATTTTGCCTCCGTAAAGCACATTTATTTGTTGTTGTTTCTTGTCGTTTGGCCGCGAGTTCTGATCGCTCATTGATGATACTTATATGTCTGGACTCTGTGGAATCTCAGCTTGCTAATCGATATCTTTTTTGTGCAGATCTGATAAGTAATAAGGGTATTTTACCTTGAGTTCTGTGCTAAGTGCGTCAGCATTTTTCCGCTCAGGGCTAATTCAGAGCCTTTGTTATTACCCTTTTGTTTTGTTTAGCTAAAAACAGTTAATATTGTCTCATAGCTGAGTTTCTTCCCGTTAAGTGGGTATGACACATTCATAGTTTGTTAAATATTAAGAAGCCCTCAGACGCTGTTTCTTGCAAGATGTTGCGTTTTGCCCGCGGGGCCGTGGGGTTTAACTGGTTAAGAACTGTAACGTGTTAATTCTCACTGAGACTTGGCTCAACCCCGCTATCCCGGACTCCGCCATTGTTCCTGATGGATTCTCTATTTTCATCAGGACCGGACTGCTAACTCGGGGAAAAGTAAGGGAGGCGGTGTGTGTGTAATGACTAATAACAACTGGTGCTCAGATGTGAAGATTATTTCTTCGGACTGTTCCGCTCATCTAGCATCTCATGATCACATGCCGGGCTTTTCATCTGCCGAGGGAATTCACATCTGTTGTGATAACAGCAGTGTATATCCCCCGCAGTCGCTCGCCGACAACAACACGGCACTCGATCAGCTGTTTGGGATTATTGATAAAACCGAGACTTCACGGCCAGATGCGGCATTCGTTGTGGCCGGAGATTTCAACACCGCCAACATGAAGAAGGTCTTGCCAAAATATTACCAACACATCAGCGGCCCGACGCGCGGGGGAAACATACTGGACCATGTTTATTCCCCTTTCCAAAATGGATATAAGGCTAAAATGTAATGATGCAGTGGCTAGTTCATCACCACTATTAATAATTATGATACAATCATTAAAAAAACGTTTGGTTCATCTGTTGTAATTTATTTGAACATTTATTGATGCAACTTTTGGGAGGCCATTTTGAAATTTGTATTTACTGTATGTTGAATATTGCTGTTGCAGAATCCATAGTGTCATTGATATTCAGTTACTGAGTCACCAAAGTTTTAATGCTTTAAAGCTTTGACCTGCTTGTGGCACAGATCTGGTAAACATCACCCGACCATCAAAGTGCCATAATTCCGTGCCGCATTTGGGCCGGATGAGGATACGGAATGTGGGCCGGAATAAAAACTAACTGTGGCCCAGATTAGGGCCATTTCTGGTTTATGTGGTTCGTTTTTGGTTGACATGTGGCATTGCTATGGCTTGCTTGTGGCCCAGATCTGGCAAACAGGAGCGGAGCGCCCAAGTGCCATCATTCCATGCGGTATATGGGCCGGATGAAGGTGTTTTGTATGGGCCGAATCTGGGCCAAACACTTTTTTGCTATCTGGGGAGCAACTGTCCTGTGAGTCAGCATTTAGTTAGCATTCAGTTAGCTTGCTAGCCTAACGGTTTTTGCTACTCCACCCTTAGAAATATGTTCCTTAAAGTGTTTGAATGTGTTTATGAAACATTGACATGTTAAAACCCGTTGGGATATGAATGTGATATGATTATTGTTTAACATCACTCAAAACCCACCTGTTCAACACTGCATTCAACCACTGACCACCCCCCCCCCCCCCATTTTCTGTTTTGTTTATCTCTTTTTGTTTTCTTTGTTTTTAGTTTTTTTCCCTTTTTTAATTCTCTGTCAAAGCGTCTTTGAGTTTCCTGAAAAGTGCTATACAAGTCTCATGTATTATTATTATTATTATTATTATTATTATTTAATATTAAAGGTGGGGTGAGAAACCGGCTCGAGATACACTTTTTGTTATATTCCATGGAATGCTCTTAACATCCCGATAGCAATGAATATCTTAAGTGCTTGACAAAAAATCCATAAAACAATGTCATCTGTGGAAGCCGTAATACTGTAAAAAAGTACGACCAATCATTTTAGCTGGCCCGGCTAAAATAACTGGATGGCCTACCTGCCTGTCAGCCTTCCATAGGGGCACAAACTTATCTCGTGCCCTCATTGGTCATGTGCGCGTTCGTGTGTGTTGGAGGAGGGGCTCTGTAAGGAAGTGGCAGATTTTCTCCGGTTGTGTATTTTCAAATTCTAGCGATCTCGAGCCGGTTTCTCAAACGTACCTACCCCACCTTAAGCTTATTGGCCGCTAAATAGTGTAAGCTAATTGCAGCTAAGCTAATTGCGGAAAAGCCAAGGGTGACTAAGCTAATTACGGCTAAGCTAATGGTGACCAAGCTAATTACAGCTAAGCTAATGGTGACTAAGCTAATTGCGGCTAAGCTAATGGTTACTCAGCTAATTGCGGTTTAGCAAATGGTGACTTAGCTAATTGCGGCTAAGCTAATGGTGGCTAAGCTAAATGCGGCGGGCTTTGTGACGTTGCAAACCCGCGAAAGCGTTGTATAAGCTAATGTTCAGTTATTTGAACTGTGTGTATGCGACATGAAGATCGAAATAGACCATTTGTTCACACCTGTTATCTTAGTAAACAAATGCCTTATTTTATTTTGTACATTCTGTGGGTAATTGTATTTTCTCAGATCTTTATTTGTTTTACAAATACATTATTTCGAAATGTTCCTAAGTTGTTGTCCTGTTTGTCATTGTGCCTTTGCCGATGTTTTACTGTATATACTGTAATAGTAGCATAATGCAGGTTAGGGCAGCCTATCCCTTTAACAGAGAGAGTGCATGTGTAGAGCGAGAGAGAGAGAGAAGTAGAGCGAGAGAGAGAGAGAGAAGTTTCTGGAAGTTAAGTTACTCTGTTGAATTTCTTTTAGCTGCATGTCTATTTCTAGTTTACTGAAAATAATCCCAGTACCTGTTCAGGCTGGTTATGAAACAAAAAGAGGAACTACAGACAGGAAGGGAAAAGGGAAGTGAAAGTATGAAGTCAGACTGCCAGACGCCATTTTACAGCTGAACGGAGCACGAGGAGAACAACAGGGTGAGTGTTAACAGCAGGATCTGCTTTCTAACACAATCATTATTTACTCTGTTAAACTGGATGTCAGAACATCAGCGTCCTAGAGTCCAATGAGACTTCTACAAGTGCATACATGCCAACCTTTCCAAATCCAAAAGAGGTAGGTTTGCGCGCGGCAAATGTGCACGCCTAAATTAGGTAATCAGAAGAAATGGAACCCCAGTAATTGCATCATTTATGCATTTTCAGAAAAAGTGGTATTTTGGTAAACAGTGACATCAACGACATGTTTGGTCTGTAAAATGCCCGAAAAGTAAAAGAATGGGAGATAAATATCCCAAAGTCTCCACATTTATTATATTTTTAATGTGTTTCCGGTCTTCTTTCAGTTGCATTGTTGGAGAAGCCTGTGACATAAGATTTTCAACGACATAATTACTCTGTAGCTATGTTAGTTTGACAATAAAGAACCTTGAACCTTGAACCTTGACAGTGTAGATCAGGGGTGCCCAACCTTTTTTGAACCGAGAGCTTACTTTTAAAGTGGCCAGTCTGCCGAGATCTACCAGTCCAAATAGAGAGGCGCAGCCATTACTGACAGCCGACTACCAGGTAAATACACACTTCTACTTGTATAAAACTGACTTTGTACGATTAATACTTCATAAAATACTGCAGATCCTTTATCTTACCTATTTTTAATCTACACACATACAAGTATTAACTGAAGTTACACAACAGTGTTGTTGATACAGAGTTGGGAGTTTATTCACACGTCACAAACTACAGTGGGTAATGTTTTCAAGAAACATTGAACAGTGCTGCCACATATGACAGAGGAAAAAAAAGAAAAGACTGAACCCTTTCTTTGTCATTATATAAAAATAGTGTTGCTACAAAAGTATAAATTTAGTTTTACTAATAAGACAACTCAGATCTGAAGCTACACAGGAATCTGCTGCCAGAGTGCAATA
The DNA here is from genome assembly GCA_012861695.1 of Trematomus loennbergii. Classification (NCBI taxonomy): domain Eukaryota; kingdom Metazoa; phylum Chordata; class Actinopteri; order Perciformes; family Nototheniidae; genus Trematomus; species Trematomus loennbergii. The sequence continues at coordinate 756,745 of JAAOOA010000064.1, read as the reverse complement.
AAAAAGACAAAATTAATAGAATCAAACCCTTTTCTTTTTTTGTATAGTAAGTATAAAAAGAAATGCCTTTAAAATAGGATGCAAGCTGAATTGATAATAGACTATAATCAATTTAAACAGAACAGATCTTAAAGTTTGCATTCTTATACCATTTTGTACAATAATTATAATGAATAAGTTCAAACAAACTAAAACTTACAGCTGATTAATAACGGTATCTAACTTAAGTTTTTATTATATCAAAAACCTGTTGAAATGCTACTGTTATTTTTACTGGTCCCCAGCCTCCATGAATGCTTCTTTCACAACTTCGCCGTCTTTGAAAGACTTCATGTGTTTTGCAAGAACGTGACTGACACGATAAGATGCTATGGTAGCAGCCTTGTCTTGTTGTTGGGCCTGGTGAAAAATTGACTGCTGTGCATTTATTACAAAAATAATCATCCTCCCCACTCGGAGTGAAAATTATATATTTTGGGCTCTTTTGCTTCTGCCATAATTGTGGTCTTGTGTGTGCGGACTGCACAGCAAACTAGTGCCCACTGCCTACCAGCCACGCCCCGATAAATCACAAAGCTTTGATGCGTTCAACTGCATTATTCTGGCACAGGAAGATTATGTTATAGGACATTAACGATAAAACAGAATATTGTCGTTCTATTTTTAGACACATCTCGCGATCGACTGAAACACAGAGGGACTGTTTGTATGATGGGATCACAGACACGCTGCAAACGGTGTCCGCCAAAAGTCGAGTCCAGTGTCTATGTAGTGTCATTTTATTTGTTATAGTTTGGGAAGATTGAAAATCGGTAGTAGAGTCAGCTAAGTCGGTAGGCGGTAGAAACATGTCAAAAGCGGTAGAATACCGCCAAATCGGTAGGGTGGCAGGTATGCAAGTGTTGCAAACCTTTTTATTTCCTGGTTTCTGAATCATCAGAGCAACATACATGTGAAGCTCAGCGCAGTCAAGATGGAGAGTGGCCTGTCTGAAGTCTGACTGATTTGATGTTCTTTAACCAAGTTTGTTATTATGATGGTTTTGATTGAAACGTGTGTGTGTGTGTGTGTGTGTGTGTGTGTGTGTGGTGTGTGGTGTGTGTGTGTGTGTGTGTGTGTGTGTGTGTGTGTGTGTGTGTGTGTGTGTGGTGTGTTAATGGTTTATCTCTCAGACTGAAGAAGATGAGTGATTTAAAAGATGAGGAAGAGGACGGGTCTCCAGTCCCAGCTGTCTGAAGATCGTCCGGTCTATGGGGGATCCTCTAGACTTCAGTAATGAACCTGGACCCTCAGACACAAGGTAAGAGTTTCTGCTGTTAAAGTGACCTGAAGAGGATTCAGTTTTTATGTAATCTGATTATCTAAACTTCTTTTTAATGATCTCAGTAAAGAAACTCAGTAGAGTACAGTAACAAAGTGTAATTGAACTCTTGCTCCCTGGCATCATCAGCGATAGTATATAATCTACTAGTGAAATCATCCTCACATTCTACATGTTGGACTTTGTTCAGCAAATAAAATAGAAACTTAGTGTTTCCCTACCAACAACAGGGCGTTGGGTTTATTAACCTGTTAAGCCCGAGAGACCCCGATACCGGAGCACTGCCGCAAACATCTTGCAGGAAAAAGTGTCTGAGGGCATGTTCATTTAATAAACTATGAATGTTTTATATCCATGTAACGGGAAGAAACTCATCTAACTGATTTTTTTATTTTTTTTTCAAAAGAAAACCCACAATGATAACACCGAGCTTCTGAATTAGCAATGAGCGAAAAATGCTAACAGATTACTGCACCGAAAATCACTCACAAAACCTTATTATTTATCTTTTCTCTACATCCATGACATCGTTTCACATCGTGAGGTGACACAGAATCGATGGGTACCCTCATTATCACTGAATTATACGAAATGGCGACGTTATAAGCAAAACAGACATCAAAACAGGTGACGCTAGGTAGCTAAAAATGCTAACATTTTTACCTTGGCTCTGTAGTCTCTCCAAAGTGGTCTTCAATGGCATTAAAACGATAAAAACACTGCTGAAGTTAATCCATAGGTTAATCCAATGTGTCTGTGTCCCTTTGAAATGATTTCTGATAATCCATGAGCAAACAGACGAATAATCCATGCTATTCCGTTTCTAGATCTCAGAGCTAGAATGTAGATTCACTCTAATGCAAAATTCCATGTGCAAAGCCCCACCTTTTCGTTTCACAATGAGTGTGTGTGGGGGACTCCCCCTTCAATTCTATTGGCTCTAACGGTCAGAAAGAGGTGTCAACCATCAAAATCGAGCAAGGGCAGCAGAGATATGGAAAATCCACCCAAATGACCCCAGAAGTGGTTTCTTTTTGCTAAATCTCTCTAAAAAGGTAAAATGTCACTTGTTTTGCATCAATCTTGATACAGGGTACTTATTATATGTGTACTTTGGATTCCTAAAGCTTTTAGTCTACCTTACCATCATCCAAGGGTAGTTTCACTATAAGTATAAAAATAATTGTTGGACGGACACTATAATTTACAGTTTTTTACTATCTAAAATCTGAATTTTCTTTAAAATAAAAAAACATCTATATTGATTCTGACTTTTCTACATCCAACTCACAGGTTTATCATTACTTCGAGAAAAAAGATTATTAATGTAACCCTTTTAGAAGGGAAGATATGGTAATTTGTTCTGGGAATGTCATTTTCGAGCCTGAGACCTGAAAAACAGGCTCAGGGCTAAACAGGTTAATTAAACAAAAGGCTTATGTTATTTATTTAATTTATGTGCACGTTTCAGTGTCCACTGCGTTGCTTTGCGCGTTTACATTCTCACACACACACACACACACACACACACACACACACACACACACACACACACACCACACACACACACACACACACACACACACACACACAACACACACCACACACACACACACACAACAACACACACACACACACAAACACACACACACACACACACACACACACACACACACACACTTACAGTCAGAGACAAGAGGAGAGCAGAGCACTACTAAGTGCAAAAAAAGTAAAAAAAAATCCAACACAGTAATTATAAATGTAGAGACGTCAAACCCAACGTGGGAAACTCAGGCGAAAATATCAGACTTTTTTACGCACACAGCCACACTGGAGAGAGTGCACCGGTTACAGGGATTGCTATTAATAGCATCTGTTTAGCTAGCTGCGCTAACGGATATAATAATAATAATAGTTTGGATTTATATAGCGCCTTTCATGAGACCCAAGGTCGCTTAACAAAGAAGAACAGGGCAAAACAAACATAACAAAACAAAAAAGGCAGTCAGACAACCAGTCAGACAGACATAACAACAAATAGATTAGGGGCCAAAGGCCTTAGTAAACAGATGGGTCTTGAGGGCCCTTTTGAAGGCGTCAAGTATGGGATGTTGCGGATCTGCTCTGTCCCCAAAGGTTCGCAGTTTGGTGCGGGGGGTGGTAAGCAGGCCAGAGTCTGAAGACCGCAGGTTCCGGGGTGGGGCATGTGGGTGAAGGATGTCCGATATGAGAAGATTTTTCTATAACAAGGAGGAGGATAGTTCCGGTCAGGGAGATAGGCTCAGATAACTACATCCCAGGTGAGAGGCTCTGCTCAGATAACTACATCAGGTGAGAGGCTCTGCTCAGATAACTACATCCCAGGTGTGAGGCGCTGCTCAGATAACTACATCCCAGGTGTGAGGCGCTGCTCACATAACTACATCCCAGGTGAGAGGCGCTGCTCAGATAACTACAGCTCAGGTGAGAGGCGCTGCTCAGATAACTACATCCCAGGTGAGAGGCTATGCTCAGATAACTACAGCTCAGGTGAGAGGCGCTGCTCAGATAACTACATCCCAGGTGAGAGGCTATGCTCAGATAACTACTGCTCAGGTGAGAGGCTCTGCTCAGATAACTACTGCTCAGGTGAGAGGCTCTGCTCAGATAACTACAGCTCAGGTTAGAGGCTCTGGTCAGATAACTATCCCAGGTGAGAGGCGCTGCTCAGATAACTACAGCTCAGGTGAGAGGCTCTGCTCAGATAACTACTGCTCAGGTGAGAGGCTATGCTCAGATAACTACAGCTCAGGTTGAGGCTCTGGTCAGATAACTACAGCTCATTTTAGAGGCGCTGCTCAGATAACTACAGCTCAGGTGAGAGGCTCTGCTCAGATAACTACAGCTCAGGTTAGAGGCTATGCTCAGATAACTACAGCTCAGGTGAGAGTCTCTCCTCAGATAACTACAGCTCAGGTGAGAGGCGCTGCTCAGATAACTACAGCTCAGGTGAGAGGCGCTGCTCAGCTAACTACAGCTCAGGTGAGAGGCTCTGCTCAGATAACTACAGCTCAGGTGAGAGGCTCTGCTCAGATAACTACAGCTCAGGTGAGAGCCTCTGCTCAGATAACTACAGCTCAGGTGAGAGGCTATGCTCAGATAACTACAGCTCAGGTGAGAGGCTCTGCTCAGATAACTACAGCTCAGGTGAGAGGCGCTGCTCAGATAACTACAGCTCAGGTGAGAGGCTCTGCTCAGATAACTACAGCTCAGGTGAGAGGCTCTGCTCAGATAACTACAGCTCAGGTGAGAGCCTCTGCTCAGATAACTACAGCTCAGGTGAGAGGCTCTGCTCATTTTTTTGGATTGGTAAAATATGCATAAACAAAACACTTGCAACAATAAAAGAGCCCAACAAATAAAAAAATAAAAAACACACACACACACAGTGACACAGACACAGAGACACACACACATAAATGTAAATCCAACACAGTAATTATAAATGTAGAGACGTCGAACCCAACGTTGGGAAACTCAGGCGAAAATATCAGACTTTTTTACGCACACAGCCACACTGGAGAGAGCGCACCGGTTACAGGGATTGCTATTGTTAGCATCTGGTTAGCTAGCTGCGCTAACGGATATAATAATAATAATAGTTTGGATTTATATAGCGCCTATCATGAGACCCAAGGTCGCTTAACAAAGAAGAACAGGGCAAAACAAACATAACAAAACAAAAGGCAGTCAGACACCAGTCAGACAGACATAACAACAAATAGATTAGGGGCCAAAGGCCTTAGTAAACAGATGGGTCTTGAGGGCCCTTTTGAAGGCGTCAAGTGTGGGGATGTTGCGGATCTGCTCTGTCCCCGAAGGTTCGCAGTTTGGTGCGGGGGGGGTAAGCAGGCCAGAGTCTGAAGACCGCAGGTTCTGGGGTGGGGCATGTGGGTGAAGGATGTCCGATATGAGAAGATTTTTCTATAACAAGGAGGAGGATAGTTCCGGTCAGGGAGATAGGCTCAGATAACTACATCCCAGGTGAGAGGCTCTGCTCAGATAACTACATCCCAGGTGTGAGGCACTGCTCAGATAACTACATCCCAGGTGTGAGGCGCTGCTCACATAACTACATCCCAGGTGAGAGGCGCTGCTCAGATAACTACAGCTCAGGTGAGAGGCGCTGCTCAGATAACTACATCCCAGGTGAGAGGCTATCCTCAGATAACTACAGCTCAGGTGAGAGGCGCTGCTCAGATAACTACAGCCCTGGTGTGAGGAGCTGCTCAGATAACTACTGCTCAGGTGAGAGGCGCTGCTCAGATAACTACAGCTCAGGTATGCTCAGATAACTACAGCTCAGGTGAGAGGCGCTGCTCAGATAACTACAGCTCAGGTTAGAGGCTATGCTCAGATAACTACAGCTCAGGTTAGAGGCTATGCTCAGATAACTACAGCTCAGGTGAGAGGCGCTGCTCAGATAACTACAGCTCAGGTGAGAGGCGCTGCTCAGATAACTACAGCTCAGGTGAGAGGCGCTGCTCAGATAACTACAGCTCAGGTGAGAGGCTCTGTTTAGATAACTACAGCTCTGGTGAGAGGCTCTGCTCAGATAACTACAGCTCAGGTGAGAGGCTCTGCTCATTTTTTTGGATTGGTAAAATATGCATAAACAAAACACTTGCACAATAAAAGAGCCCAACAAATAAAACAAATTAAAAAACACACACACACACATACACAGGGTTCCTGCGGGGTCTTAAAAAGTCTTAAAAAGTCTTAAGTTTGATAATCAGAATGTAAGGCCTTATAAAGGTCTTAAATGACCAAAAAATTAAGAAAGGTCTTAAATATGATTTAGAAGGTCTTATAAATGATGGGATTTGAAAGGTACTTCTGTGTTGCGATCGCGTCTAAATGTGTTTTAAGGGAAATGTCTGGGCTGCAAAGTAACCAGTACGGTAATAGCCTTTCAGTTCCACCCAACAATTCGTATTGAAATAAATCAACATGGAACCAGTAATCACTAACTTTGTTTCCCCGGCCCCTTATCGGAGAACACCCAGCTAGTAACCTAGCAACCAAGCAAGCTTCAGCTAGCGGCAGTCAGAAATGAGGTATCTTCGAATCTACTTACAAACAAATATGGGGAAGTGTAAGTTCAACCGTATTTGGTTGGAAAACATCGGATTTAGTGCTTGGTTGAAACCAGTTGAGGGAACGTGTTTGAAGCCCGCTGCACCTTTTGCAAAAAAAAATAGCGTTTGTTTTGCTAATGTAGCGTTAGCTAGTGCAGCCTCCTGGGTTTTAGGCGGCAGAAGTGACGTAATCTGCCACCCAGGACAAGAGACGAGCATATAAAATGTATTATTTTCGGTTGTGTATTTGTGTATCCAGGTATAACATTTCAGTTATAACAATCATAAGTTGTGGATTGATTTCATTATGGTATTTCAGTTTGTTTCAGATGAACTTTTGAATTGGATTTTGCAATTTAATTTCTCCAAGAGAGACACAAATCACTAAAAGATCTGGTGGATATCTGACCAGTATTTATATATATCCTAAATGTTCTTTGGGTTTTATCCACAAATGCAACACAAATAAGAACTGTAAGTATATTTCACACATTTTAATGTTGTTATAGAGTATGATCTCATTATTCGTTAACCTGTTACAGTTTTTTTCGATTGCTAACACACTTTTTTTTTTAATTGCTCAGTTTCTCAGAACACTAATCACAATTTCAAAAAACCACACACCCAAAGTGCAAAACACCTCATTTCTCCTGCTAAATGAAGAACTGCACTCAAACTACATAAACACTTACCAAATGCAAACTTTTGCACCAAATATAACACACTTCATTCATAATACTAGATTGTTTGACCACCCAACTACACACTGCTGAGCATACTCTAAAGCACTTTCATCTGTTATGGGCTATGCTCTGTACATAGAGGTTTATTGCATTGCTTGCTTATACAGAAATACAGTAAATGAAGAAATACAAATGAGTTGTTGAAAGAAATCAGTTGTTTATAATCAGGGCTGCACATAACTGGTGCGCAGGTGCGCATGCGCACTCCCCGCCAAAAAAGGAGCACTGGATCATTTGAAAAAAGCGCATTTGCGCACCAACATTGAGAGAGAGAGAGAGAGAGAGAGAGACGCTCTACCCCTCGCTATCGCGTGAAGGGTCTGCTTTATGCGCTCTGCACAGTAACCCCTTACGCAAAGAAAATATATTTCCCCATATATTAACTGTCAATATATTGCATTATCACCTCCTGCCCTGCCGTGGTGCCCTTGAGCAAGGCACCGGACAACCCCCTTCCCCCCTCACTTCCATTGCTCCCCGGGCGCTGTACAATAGCTGCCCACTGCTCCTAGTACTAGACTTCTGGTACTAGGATGGGTTAAAAGCAGAGAACAAATTTCACTGTGTGTGCCATCCCTCCCAATTCTTCTTAATTCTTCTTCTTCTATTTTGTTTTCTGATTTACTGGTTAATTGAAAAGATTTAATAAAGGAAATCTTGCTGTTGGCTACACCAAGTGATACTGATTAATAATCAACATGAAAAACATATTTATTCATATCTACAAAAATATATTGAATATATGTAGAATAATATATTGTGTTAAATATTTACAATATATTGATATATAGAATAATATATTGTGTTAATATATTGCTAACATATGGATAATACATCAGTAATTGCCGCTTTCCATATATGAGTAATATATGTAAATATATATAATATATTGGTTGTGTATATATGTGAACATACATTTACTATATATTAACATTTATATGGGGACATGTATGTACTTTATATTCAGATTTATATGGGGACATGTATGTAGTATATATTCACAATTATATGGGGACATGTACTATATATATTCACAATATATGGGACATGTATGTAATATATTCACAATTATATGGGGACATGTACATATATATCACAATATATGGGGACATGTATGTACTATATATTCAGATTTATATGGGGACATGTATGTAGAATATATTCACAATTATATGGGGACATGTACTATATATATTCACAATTATATGGGGACATGTATGCGCTATATATTCACAATTATATGGGGACATGTATGCACTATATATTCAGATTTATAAAAGACCATGTACGTACCATATATTCTGAACATGAGTGCAATATATGTTCACAATGAGGAGAAATGCATGTTCTGATAAAAAAATCTTTCATTTCATTTCAAACCTTTATTTATGCAGGTGAATCCCATTGAGATCATTGATCTCTTTTTCAAGGGTGACCTGCTGCAAGTAGGTTCCACATGAATACATATAAACATAACAGAAAAACAAAAAAGGACATCATACAGCATATTTACAGTGACTACAGTTTACATAGCTAGTAACATTTACAGGTTCCAACAGTTTCCGATTGGATAGCATCTATCCTTGCTTTAAAAACATTTAGTGGAACCAAATTGCTCAGACTGTTCCAAGTTAGCGGAGCTGCGCATCTAAATGCTATCTTCCCTAAGACAGTCCTAGCAGTTGGCACATTTAATAAAACCACAGCATTCGATCTCAGGCAGTAGCCACTTACAATTCGCCGTGAGATCAGGGAGCAGATGTAGGAAGGAAGTTTCCCTAACATGGCTTTGTATATAAAAATGTACCAGTGACTGAGCCTCCGTACAGTTAGTGAAGGCAAACCTGCCCTTGCATACAGGGTACAGTGATGGGTTAATACTTTACAGTTTGTCACAAATCTCAGTGCACTGTGATAGGCGGCATCTAACTTGACCAGGCAATTGGCAGGTGCATTCATATAGATCAGATCACCATAGTCCAGTACAGGTAAAAAGGTCACAGTGACTAGCCTTTTTCTGGCCTCAAGTGAGAAACAGGACTTGTTCCTGGAAAAGAAACCTAGCCTAACCCTCAGTTTTTAAGCAGGTTATTGACATGAAGTTTAAAAGTGAGACAATCATCAAGCCAGATACCAAGGTATTTGTAACAGGTAACCACTTCAAGTTTTATTCCTTGCGTAGTTACAATATCTAAAACAGGCTCTGGTGTCTTTTTAGCTTTTGAAAAGAGCATTACCTTGGTTTTATCAACATTTAAAAGAAGCTTAAGCGCTGAGAGCTGAGTCTGAATAATGAGAAGCTTAATTTGTTTTTTTCTATCAATGTGTAACAGTTATCAAAATACTCATTAAAAGAAGGACAAGGAAAGAATAAAAGAAAAGGCCTATAAACAACACATTATGTAATGACTCAAGAACATTTTATGTAATTATGTAATAAAACCCACATTTTGTAATAATCTGCTGCATTCTGTAACAGCCTGAACGCAATATAAAATAATTCCCTGCATTTTGTAATAAATTATTACATTTTGCAATGGTTATTACAAAATGCGTGAGTTGCCCTTTTAAAAAACTGTAATATTCATTATGTAACCATAACCAAACTGTAAATATATCCCAAAATTGATGTTGATATACATGTTGGCTAATGAATATGGTAATACTTGATCTAGATTTTGGCCAATGAAAGATATTCTACTGAAATGTTTTTAAATTATGAGTAAGGATGATTCATGGTTGAATAAATAAATAAACAGTTGTAATGTTATTGTTTGCAACTCATTTTGTAATAACCACAGCAATATGTAATAAATATTTCAAAATGTGGCGACATGTATTACATATTTGCATTGAACTTGTTTACTACATAATGGGCAAATTATTACAAAAGGAGGTGTTATTACATAATGAAGGGAAAATGTATTACATTTTGTATAGGTATAGTTAATAAATTATGCATTGTTATTTCATACAGGGCCAAAAAGAGCAGTCTGTTATCCTATTTAACAATCTTGTTTTTTGTTTCAGCTGGTGACAACTTTAAACATGAGCTGATCACTCAAAAACAAGGTCCGGAACAGGGCCAAAAAAACAGACTTGTACCCTATTTAATCGTCCATCTTGTTTTTTTGTGCCTTAAAGCTCCCATGTCATGCTTTTCCGGTTATTACCCGTCCCCTTGTGTGTTATGAAGGTTTTTATGCATGTAAACGGTGTGCAGAGTCAAAACCCTCAAAGTACACCCTGTAGCGAGTAAAACTCTAACACAGAAAATACCTCCCCAAAACGCCTCGTTGGAGATACGTCACTGCCCATTTGATTCTTCCGGGTACCGCATGATGTCATGCGGTACCCGGAACGAAATGGACCAATCCCGAAGAGCTATGGCCACACCAGCAGCGGCGTGTTCCTCCTCCAGAGGTTCGAAGAACCGGCATTTCACAGACGAAAGCTTCCAAAACATTGCCCAGTTTGAGGCCGGATATGCACAGCTTGTTTGGACCGTTTGGAGCAGGGGAAGATCCGGGTATACAACCTGTAAGTTTGCATTGTTATTTGTGTATTTATCAAACAAGACTGTTTAAATGTGTAAACTGTGTTGGACTGCTAAGCCATTGACACAGTGCTAACTGTGCTAACTAAGTTGCTAGAGTTTCCATATATCAACTCTAATATCAGCAGATGGCCTTGCATACATGTATCTCATAGCAGGAGAATGTCTGCATTCACACACAAAATACCTATTGACAGTATACTGCCGTGCGGTCAGTCGCGAAACGTAATTACATTATAGCTGGCGTAGCGTGTATGCAACCGATCTAACACACGGAGCTAAGCTAGGTTTGGTCGGAAAAACATTTTTGTGATGCTACGTTGCTAGCGTTTAAATATATCAACTACAATGTCAGCAGATGGCCTTACATGTTTGTCATGGCAGGAGAATGTCTGCAGTCACACACACGGAATACTCATACAGTATACTCCGGGTGATTTACGTACATTGTGACAGTACATACTGCATGTAGCTAACGAGGCTAGCGCGCAAAACAATGTATTCATGCAAGTTACATTGTATGGTAGCAGAATACCCGTATACGATTGCAATTATAAACACATTATTGCTAGCCTAATATGAACCACTAGCTTTTGTTCATAGTAGTTTTATTACACTGCATTATAGTTGCCTTTCCTCCAAGCTAACGTTCATATCGTGTTAGCTACCAAGGTAAACAAAGCTAGGTTAGCATATTAGCAGGCAAGCTGTTCATTACAACTACTACTAACGAATCTAAAACAACTAAGTTTCTCTAATATTTTGTGATTTGCATTTGATTTCGTCCAGCCAGATCCTGGCGGACAATCCATGACGGGGACGGGACTACTACTGAGGCCTGCACCGCACCGGCTGTGCGCAGGCAAGATGCGAGGAGGAATGGATGATATACCGTGTATATATGTATATTTATGTTCATTTTGTACATTTCTAAAAATAAAGTTTAATGGAAATACTTAGTAGGCCTATCCTTTCTTCCCTGAATTCATATATAGCAAACCATGATTTGATTTCTCATCAAACAGTAGTAGTTTATTACAGGTAAAAATAACTTACTCTTTGTTATGACCGGCTCGGAAAGGCAAGGAGACATACACGAGTTTACAAAACCACGGCACATTTATTGTGGTAAATGCAGAGATAGGTGGTCGAGGGGAGAGGGTCGCTCAGTTCGTCCTTCTGCAGCCGCTTTGGAGAGAGACTCCGGGCCGCTGGGATTAATAGCACCGGCTCCGTGATCGCGCTGATTACCCTCTTCAGCTCCACCCCACCGTAAGCCCTGCAACACACCTGCACAAAGGCCCTGGGGCCGTCACACTCTTCTATAACTGATGTTCCCCGAAAAAAGCGGGCGTAGCCTCTCTGGTGGTTGACTAATCAGAACAGAGTGGCCGAGCTGACCAATCGGAGCACACTAGGCTCACAGGGAGGGGGGGGCTAGAGCTCCAACGAGTCGTTTAGTGGAGAAAGTGAATACTGCTGAATACACATGCTTGACAGAGATGCTGTATGCGAAACCAATGTGAGTTTGGAAAATTGCACAGTATAAATCTATTTTAGTATACCTCAACAATGTAATTATGATCAGTGGAAATGGCCATGACATGGGCCCTTTAACTCACAAATTCTTGTGTTAATGGATGTTCTTATATCTGATGTCTTGGTCCCTGGATGGTGGTTTACTACAGCATCTGTGGAACAGAACAATTACAAATAATTAGAAGTTCACAAAGACAGCAGGAATTATAACAATATCCATAATATCTTATTAAAGCATGGGCTGGCTTGGTGAATAATGTGGGAAAACAAATAGTGGAAGAATAGGCTTTGTACATTTTCGTCTGAGTGTGGCGCTACTGGTTGGTATATTTTATGGAATTTGGACCAAGTATCTGCATCTGTAACAGTTCTGTTTAAAACTTTTTAAAATGTAATTGCATTCATCTTTAAAGGTGGGGTAGGTAAGTTTGAGAAACCGGCTCGAGATACACTTTTTGTTATATTCCATGGAATGCTCTTAACATCCCGATAGCAATGAATATCTGTAGTGCTTTGACAAAAAATCCATTAAAAAATATCATCTGTGGAAGCCGTAGTACTGTAATAAGCACGACCAATCATTTAGCCGGCCTGGCTGAAATGACTGGATGGCCTACCTGCCTGTCAGCCTTCCATCTGTGCACAAACTTATCTCGTGCCCTCATTGGTCATGTGCGCGTTTGTGTGTGTTGGAGGAGGGGCTCTGTGAGGAAGTGGCAGATTTTTTCCGGCTGTGTATTTTCAAATTCTAGCGCACTCAAGCTGGTTTCTCCAAAATTACCTACCCCACCTTTAAAAGACTACTTTTATTGAATGAGAGTTTTACCTAGCACAATGAGCCTGGGGTGGTGGGAAGGGAGAACTGGGTCTCGGCATCGGCAGGAGTTGTAGTCGCCTATGAGTATAATTTAGATGAACAAAGGCATAGAAAAACCCTGAAATATGTACTGACACAAAGCTAAACCCTCGATTTTGTAAGTAGTAGTAGTAAATACATACGTATATCAATATACAACAATACGCATAGTGCAATTAGCAGTACCAGTAATAAAATAACTGAATAAATAGTAGTAGAACCTTTATTTAGCCAGGAAAATCAATTAAGAACAAATTCTTATTACAATGATGACCTGACAGGAGGCAAAAGGCGTCCTGAGGGGATGGGGTTTGGGAGGAAAAAAATACAGACAGACTCCGGGCACTACAGAACCCAGGAGACAACACAATGACACAGAGCAGAGATGACAGGCATAGCAGTTAAACATATAACATCTCTAAAACAATATTGCTGTGGTTCAATCTGTCATTAAAATAATATAGAACATTCATCCATTCAATCATTCATTCCTTCATGGCAAGGATAACTAAGCTGAATAGTGAATAAAGTGATATGTGAAAAGTAAAATTACAGTGAAATTAAATGACAGTGCGTTCCTCACCACTGCGATCTGGCTCCTCTGTCCTCGTGTCTTTTGGGTCTGATTCCTCACTACTGATGTCTGCCTCTCTGCATGGGCCTCTCTCCTTATTTCTTCTGTCTCAGTCACCACTGCTATCTGGCTCCTCTGTCCCCTTGACTTGTGGTTCTGCAGGCTTAGTTCGACCTATGAATTTCAACAATGCTCCTGTAAAATATATAGATATATAGTATTATGGGTCAACATTAAAATAACATACACTGGAGAGCAAAATGTGAAATTCCATTGACTGTAGGCTACATATTATCCACACAATTGTCAGCGGGGCAATAACAACTAAAATGTGAACTAACTTGAATGCATTAGTCCACAACACATAGCCTAACTAATGTTAGCCTACATAGTTACTAACATCAGAACACATAGACTAACTGTGGTTACATTACTTAACTACTTATGCTAAAATGTTTGGCTGTTTTGGGTCGACTTCAGTTGACTGTAACATCGAAAATCTTCGAAATTGAATGTTCACAAAGCTGCGGACCGGTTATACACTTATACACGAGGGAACTAACATAGCTAATTTAACTAACATTAGCTAATGTAGCTGTTGTAGTGCTGAGAGACGGGACATATGGATTAAGCAACTAGACTACTTGTAGTGTACATGCAGAATTATTTCAATTTAAAATAGTTTTAAATGCCACACACATACCTGACTCTCGTGCTGTATTTTCTCTCGTTTTTTTTAATTTTCCGTTTCGAAGCACCTGATGAATGCTTTCTCTTTGACACTCAGCGACAGAATCAACAGACAGAGGCGGCAACGCAGATTTGAATCTGCCAATCAGATCAATCTATTGCTGGAGAGGGGGGGGCCTCCCCGAAATCTGTGAGATTGATTGGTGATGATCACTGGCACGTAATGTGTCCAATGAGAACGTTAACACGTTTTAGAGAGTTATGTTTAGCGAAGACGGAGGTCAGCCACTGTCAGCCGGAAGTGGCGCATTCGAATACTGTTTGGGCTGTCTGCCGTGGATGGGCTGCATTCCACTCCAAATAGCCGGTCGGCCGTAATATATGCATATATATATGCGTGCATATATGCATATATATGCGTGCATATATGCATATAATATGCGTGCAATATGCATATATAATATATATATGTGTATATATATATATGCATATTTATATATATGTGTATATATATGCATATATATATATATATATGCGTGCATATATGCATATATATATGCGTGCATATATGCATATATATATATATATGTGAATATATATATGCATATTTATGTATATGCATATATATATATATGCATATATTATGCGTGCATATAGGTGTGTCTGTATATATTTATAAACTGTATATTATTTTCCATCATTCAATGGACAATTTGTAGGCTACTTTTTTAATATATAGGCTACCATCAAACATATGTTCATATACAAAGGGTAACTATACAAAACGAAGTGAGATAACTGTTTATGAATATCTGTTCAATTTTATGTAAACTTGTGTAACTCATGAAAGATAAATGAGTGTTTCAATAAAACTATTACATATAAATGTATAGTGCAGTTTTTGTTTTCATTGCATATTTTTTTTTATATGTATCAATATATAGCCATACATGATCCATGCATATACTGCAATATATTTAAAATAGAAGGACTACTTTCCATATATGGAAATGTATGATCCAGTATATTGTATTATATTTACCAATATATTACAATATATTTTTGTTTCATAAGGGACCCTGCTGCGAGGCACGGGCGAACAGTTCATGAGCGTGCTCACTAGCGCACCCCCCCCCCCCCCGTTCATAAAGTCAAGTACCCCTCAAAAGGTCCGGTTTATTTCATTTTAAGGATGCGCACCAAGCAACATCTCCAGGTGCTCCTTTGAGAACCAGGGCAAAAAAGTTATGTGCACCCCTGTTTATAACGCTATAGTGCTCCAGGTTAATACAGCTGTGTGTGTCTTAGTAGAGACAGTGACCATGTGCTCCTCTGGGTGATGAATCAGGATGCTTTTATAATAATGTGAAGCTTAAACTATCTACCTCATCGCGAAGATATATTATATACAGATATAGACCTTTTTATATTTTAAACTAGAATTTGCCCCCTTGTTGTACCTTTGGTGAGAATCAGCTCCTCTAATGTAAAGTGCTATAAAGGATGTGTTCATCTCCACAGAGGGAAGAGGAAGAGTGGTGTTCCTGTGGAGGAGCAGCTGTCCAGCTGTGCTCTGTGTCAGGACGTCCTGAAGGATCCAGTCTCTACCAGCTGTGGACACTGGTTCTGCAGACAGTATCACCTCATACTGGGAGCAGAGACCTCCATCAGGAGACTCCTCCTGTCCTCAGTGTGGAGAAAGATCCAGAACCAGAGCTGGCCTGCAGACAGCCAGTCAGACCAGCTCTGTACGAGGTAAGAGGCCGAACAATGCAGCGCCTTTAGGCCGTCAGGGCGCTGGGTCTCTACTCTTGTATGAACTCTCATTGGCTCAGTGTGTCCTCTGATCTTCTTCCAGGCATTGTTTAAGTGTTTTAAAACAGACAGCAGTGTTTCCTTTGTAGAAACACTGGACAGATCTAAGGGGAACGTTAGCCTTGCAAAGAACTTCTACAGAAGATAGTAAAGATATCTGGTGGCTAGGATCCGTGTCTTCATGTCCAGGATTCTTCCTGATTTATTTGTTTTTGATCAGGCATACTGTTGTAGTGCATAGACAGTAAGCTGTATTATACAAATCATAACTTTTTCAACTCAGTCTGTTTTTGTTGTTATAATTAGATTCTCAAAAGCATTTCTGATTCTCTTTTCCTTCTCTTCAGCAGATAGTGGTCTGCAGGAGGTTTTAGATGAACATAGGCTCAGTCTGAGGAGGAGATGTGAACGTGTGACTGAAGGAACTGATCAAAGTGAAACCCTCCTCAACAGGATCTTCACTGAGCTCTACATCACACAAGGCCAGAGTGAAGAGGTTAATACCCAACATGAGGTGAGGCAGCTGGAGACAGCTTCCAAGAAAGAGACCCTCCATGAACTCCAATCAAGTGCCAGGACATCTTTAAAGCCTTACCTGACCAACAGACTCTCATCAGAGCGGTCCTGACCAACGGAGTCGCTGGAGTTGGAAAAACCTTCTCAGTGCAGAAGTTCACTCTGGACTGGGCCGAGGGTTTGGAAACCAAGATGTCAGTCTGGTGATCCCGCTCTCCTTCAGGGAGCTGAACCTGATCAAAGGTGAGCAGTACAGTCTTCTCAGGCTGCTCCATGTTTTCCATCCAACCTTACAGAAGGTCACAGCAGAGCAGCTGGCTGTCTGCAAAGTGCTGCTCATCTTTGACGGCCTGGATGAAAGCAGACTTTCTCTGGACTTCAGAAACAATGAGGTTGTGTCTGATGTCTCACAGCAGTCCTCAGTCAACGTGCTGCTGACAAACCTCATCAGGGGGAAGCTGCTTCCCTCGGCTCTCGTCTGGATAACTTCCAGACCTGCAGCGGCCAATCAGATCCCTCCTGAGTGTGTGGACAGGGTAACAGAAGTACGAGGCTTCACTGACGCCCAGAAGGAGGAGTACTTCAGGAGGAGATCGAGTGATGAAGACCTGTCCAGCAGAATCATCTCTCACATCAAGAGCTCCAGGAGCCTCCACATCATGTGTCTGATCCCAGTCTTCTGCTGGATCACTGCTGCAGTTCTGGACCACATGTTGACTACAGACCAGAGAGGAGAGCTGCCCCAGACCCTCACTGACATGTACTCACACTTCCTGCTGGTCCAGACCAAGAGGAAGAAGCAGAAGTATGAAGAGGGACATGAGACGAGTCCACAGCAGCTGACGGAGGCTGACAGGGAGGTTCTTCTGAAGCTGGGGAGGCTGGCGTTTGAACATCTGGAGAAAGGAGACATCATGTTCTACCAAGAAGACCTGCAGCGCTGTGGTCTTGGTGTCACCGAGGCCTTGGTGCACTCAGGAGTTTGTACAGAGATCTTCAAAAGAGAGAGAGTGATCTTCCAGAAAACAGTCTACTGCTTTGTTCATCTGAGCATTCAGGAGTTTCTGGCTGCAGTCTACATGTTGCACTGTTACACCAACAGAGAACAGAGGTACTGAAGGACTTCCTGCAGAGAGACTGGACTATGAAACAGTAAAAACAGTGATCAGGATTACCCATCCCTGGATGTCTTCCTAAAGGGAGCCATGGAGAAATCCCTCAGAAGTGAAAATGGCCACCTGGACCTGTTTGTCCGCTTTCTCCACGGCCTCTCTCTGGAGTCCAACCAGAGACTGTTAGGAGGCCTGCTGGGTCGCACAGACAACAGACCAGAAACATCCAGAGAGCCATCAGCAACCTGAAGGAGATGAGAAGTGATGAATCTCTCCTGACAGGAGCATCAACATCTTCCACTGTCTGACAGAGATGAAGGACCACTCAGTACATCAGGAGATCACAGAGTTCCTGAAGTCAGAGAACAGATCAGAGAACTCTCTGAGATCCACTGCTCTGCTCTGGCCTACATGCTGCAGATGTCAGAGGAGAGGTTCTGGATGAGTTGGACCTGAGAAGTACAACACATCAGATGACGGGAAACTTAGACTGATTCCAGCTGTGAGGAACTGCAAAGGCTGTGTAAGTCCAGATGTGATTAACTTTATAAACTAAGTGGATCAGAAGTTTAATTATTCAAATAAACACTATAAAATGCCTGCTGTTTAAATACTGAGAGCATATAAAACCAACACTGTTCTTCTATTTATTTATAATAATTGTTAAATTACCATTTCTCTCTTCATACTCCTTGAGTGATGGAGGAGACATGTCAAACACATGAAGGACTCTAGAGGTTTCTCAGCATGTGATCACACCACACAGCAGGACTTACAGTTATCAGTTATTATTACTTTCTAGTAGTTTCTTTATCATTAACACACGTTTTATCACAATGTATTAGACCAGCGGTTCCCAACCTTTTTCAACTCAGGGTCCACTTAACCTGTTAAGCCCCGAGCCTGTTTTTCAGGTTTCAGGCTCGAAAATGACATGCCCAAAACAAATGACTACAACTTCACTTCTAAAAGGGTTATATGAATAATTTCTTTTATCAAAGCAAGGTTACATCTGTGAGTTGGATGTACAAGTGTCAGAATCAATATAGATGTTTCTCAGTCAGAGTAAATTCAGATGGAACATAGTAAAAAAAGTAAATTCTTACCTCCGCCTAAAGAAAAAACATTACTTATAGTGAAAACCACCCTTGAATGATGGGATGGTAGACTAAAAGCTTTAGGAATCTAACATATAATAAGTACCCTGTATCAAGATTGAGGCAAAACAAGTGACATTTGACCTTTTTAGAGAGGTTTAGCAAAAAAAAGTTCCAGGCGGAATAAGCTTTGGGCACATTTGGGCACATTTGGGTACATCTGGTTCCATCAGTGCCATTTGACCTTTTTCAGGTACCAGACTATAAAAACGATGTATTACATTGAATTATCACCATAGGTATTCATTCCATCCAAAGAAAAAAAAATTAAAATAAAAAAAGCCCCGGCTTTGGGGCTTTGGGGCTTAACAGGTTAAGAATCAAAAAATGTACGCGTTCCACATTCAACCATAAACAATACGGAGGCTAAATAAAGTTCTGATTGGTCAATTCAGAACATGTGACACGTTGTAAGTCCAGTAGAACAGACCGCTGTCAATGACTGTAATGGGACGTTGCTAAGGAGGATCAAAAAGGAAAAGGGGTTCAAATAAAAAAATATCTTAATAATGAAAATGTTTCCACACAAATCATAATGTTTTGCAAATTATTTGGCGGCAAATATTAAATGTACATTTACACCCTTTTACATTTTATTTGGGCTTTTAGATGAAGACCGCACACAGTTAATAAATACAACTATTCTTCTGGCTAAAATACATATTTTTAAAAGTCAATCAAGGAGTAATCTTAATTGAAGGTGTTTGAAGACTAGATTAAAAATACAATTTCTTTTGGAAAAGAATATTGTCATAAAAAATCAAAGGGTAGCTCATCACGCCATGAAATGGGAAATAATTAGCTTTAATGAAGAGTGGGATTAAAAGAACAATAAATATGCTTGCCATGTTGTGTTTTTGGTGGTATTTGGTTGTCAACCTATTTTTGTTTGTGAAATGTTGAAGTGATCCTACCAGAGGACTCGAGTGCCGATCTTCGGGACTCGTGACTCGACTCAGACTCGCGCACTGATTGACGCGACTCGGACTCGGACTCGTGAATTTTTACCCCCACGATGACTCGGACTCGACTTGTACATTTACGCTCCGACTTGGACTCGGACTCGAGCAAGTTTTCTCTGGAATCGGATGTCCTCTATCCTGGCGTGTGCACCTGCGAGGCAAGTTCACATATTGGGCCCCGCTATTCCAGTCTAGAGACACACCCCGCATCGTGCTGTATGCTTTCACACATTCTGCTTCCACATTGGAAAAGAGCAGCGCAAAATGCTCGTTATGTGGAAAAAAGATTGAAGAGAAGGCTCCGTAACACATTACTCTAACGGTACGTCCACACAGCAGCGTTAAAAAAATCTACCAACGCTTCTGCTCATTCACTTTGAATGGGGTGACGTCACTTTGCCTCACTTTTCGCCGAACTGCATTGTGGGAAGCAGAGCGGAGCTTTCCAGGCATCTCAGGCTTCAAAAGTTGAGCAATGTTCAACTTTTGAAGCTTCTGAAGCTTTCGGTGGAAGCGTCAGCCAATCAAATCATATGCCAGTACAAGCTCTAGCCAATCAAACCGCTGCTTGTGTCTCAGGGGCGGGAGATTCATGTGATTTGTTGTTGGTCGAGCTTCAGACACGCCCGCCGGCAAGCTTTTTCCAAAGCCACTGTGTGGACGGGCCGTGAGGATCGAGTTCAGACATATAGGCTGTCTTGAACACTCATCAGATTAACGTGATCTAATCAATAAATAAAGATTCAGCCGATAACACGAAAGCACATGGCTACTTAACATGCAGAATGTCGTCATTTTGCATGCTAAGTAGCCATGTGCTATCTGGGGCTTAATCTTTATTGATAGAATTTAAACGTTCACTATAATAATTGTAGCGTCCCCGGCTGAATAATGGTCAGACTCTCTAACCGATGGTATCTGTTTATTGATCACCCTTGCTTGTATACAATCATTACCAACGTAATAACTTATGCCCTTATCAGCCAGGTGCTAAAACCCGAATGCAACTATTTAGTATATGCAGGGTTGGGAGGGTTACTTTGTAAATGTAATCAGTTACTGATTACTGAATACATGGCTCTGAATGTAATCCGAATACAGTTACAGTTACGTGTCTTAAAAAAGTAATCAGATTACTTTTAGATTACTTTTGGATTACTTTTTTTTTCCATCACAGATGGGTATGTTTTGGTGAACAGGAGACACAAAAAGCAAAAGGAAACTCAATGGCCGTGTCTCAATTCAGGGGTTTCATCCTTCGAAGGGTGCATTCGTAGACCGTCACTTCCGCCGAAAGAAGGCTGTCCCAATTTAAAAAAAAGACGAGACTCCTCCGAATGCGGCCCACGAATGGAGCCTTCTTTTCCCCAATTTGAAGGATACATCTACATCTGTTACGCACCGTCCCCCCGGTACCGGGCGGATAAACGCGTCATTTGCAGGAAACAACGTCTAAGGAATCTTAATATTTAATAAACTATGAATGTTTTATATCCATGTAACGGGAAGAAACTCAGCTAACTGATCTTTTTAATTTTTTTCTCCAAAAAAACCCCACAATGCTAACACTCAGCCTCTGAATTAGCCGAGCGAAAAAATGTAACCTAAAACGGCACCTAAACTCACTCCTAACTCCCTTATTACTTATCGTAGATGCACAGCCAACCACTCGTTTTGTATCAGCTGGAGACACAGAATCTGGGGGTGCCCACCTCAACACCTCAATGATAAACATTTGCGACGCTATAAACGAAAGCGTACATCATAACAGTTCAATAGACAGATTAGTATAACATGACAGGATGAAAGCAATGTAGAGGACCAGCTACATTTCAACACATATATCCACGAAGATTAATACATGAAGACTTGTGACTCTGACTTGACTTGGACTCTTCTTAGGTGACTCGGACTTGGACTCTTCTTAGGTGACTCGGACTTGGAATCGGACTTGAACACAGGTAATGATGACTCGGACTCGGACTCGACTCGGACACTCCTTGGGTGACTCGGACTTGGACTCGGACTCGAACACAGGTAATGATGACTCGGACTTGACTTGGACTCTTCTTAGGTGACTCGTACTTGGACCCGGACTCGAACACAGGTAATGATGACTCAGACTCGACTCGGACACTCCTTGGGTGACTCGGACTTGGACTCGGACTCGAACGCAGGTAATGATGACTCGGACTCGACTCGGACACTCCTTGGGTGACTCGGACTTGGACTCGGACTCGAAGAGTGGTGACTCGAGAGTGACTTGGACTCGTGAATTGGTGACTTGACTAGAACACTAGATCCTACTGACTGTATCTTTATTTATTCTATTTTTGTTTTGTTTTTGTCTGAGATTGGAATGTCATCTCCTATATGTTCTCGTTATGTCCATGTTTGTGTCTTTAGCCTGTACAAAATAAAAAAATTAATAAAAATGTATTTGGCGACCCACTTGGAATGCCTTTGCGAACCACTAGGGGGCCGCGGACCAGACTTTGGGAACCGCTGTATTAAAGTTTAAAATAAGATCTATATAATTTCCCACCAATACCAGAGTTATGTCTTAATGCTGATATACTGGGAACATCTTGCTGATGGTATTTAGTTTAAAAGATTGAAACCTTATTGGTTTGTTAATTGTGTTTTTGTTCAAAATACATGTTCAGATGCTCAGAGAAGCAATCTAGCAACAGTCTCTGACAGCAGAAGGTAGCCAACACAGACATGTGATCAGATCACACATTAATGCACACAATAAACTCAATTATAATAATAATTTCATATTATTATATATAATATAAAATGGCATCAGCAAATGTCATTCAGAACATATTGTATGTCAAATATTTATTCATGAAATGCTGGAGGTTAATATAATTTTCCCTCTTTTAAACACATGTTGTAATATTTGTGTTATTATAGACTTACTGACTGTGGACTCTCAGAGGCTCACTGTGAAGTCGTGGCCTCAGCTCTGAAGTCTGACCCCTCCCATCTGAGAGATCTGGACCTGAGTGAGAACGCTCTGGAGGATTCAGATGTGGAGCTGCTGAGCTCTGGACTAAAGAGTCCAAACTGCAGACTGGAGGCTCTCAGGTCAGTTCACTGACTGAACTTCATATGGATATGTTTGTGTTTATGATTTTCTGAATTTCCCTGAGAACAAAGACATTTTAATTATTTTCCACACTTTTGCTAATGACTGAATATTGATCAGAATAACAAAGAGAAGGTGAAAGTGTGAGGGAGAGAGTTTGAGCTTCCACAGACTCACTCTGTGCTCCATGAGTCAGTGGAGATGCTGTCAGTACTGATGAGCTGTGAGGGAGATGAAGGAGTTGTTAAACATCTGATCAAAGTTAAAGTTCCAGATCATCAATGGATTGTTTCTACATCATCTCTGACATTAAAACCCTGTTTAGCTCTGAACAGATTATTAACCTGGAGTTATTTCAAACAGGAACATTGTTTTCTAAAGTTACATCATGTTTTTTTAATTCAGAATGAAGACTGCAGGTTGTCAGAGATCAGCTGTTCTGCTCTGATCTCAGCTCTGAAGTCCAACATCTCCCATCTGAGAGTTCTGGACCTGAGTAACAACACTCTGAATAAGTCAGGAGTGAAGCTGCTGAGAGATCTTCTGAAGAGTCCAGACTGCAGACTGCAGACTCTCAGGTCAGTTCACTGACTCTCTGTTACTGCTGGAGATCTCATGTTTCGTTAGTTATTCAACCTGAATCTTCTACATTAGTATATTACATCCATATGTTTGAAATTGTTGTTTTGTTCATATTTTTGTTTCTCTAAATGTAGTCTGCAGTCATAACAGTTGATTGTTTTCTAAAGGAACTATTATTCTTCCACTGTTAGTTGTTAAAGTAAATGTATGTTTTCAATCTTTAGTAAATGGTCTGAATAAAGAAGGTCCTCTGAACTAATATTAGTTTTACATAAAGTTAACTTTCTGACATAGAAATGTTAATGTTCCCATCATTTAGATGTGTTTTCACAGATAATAACAGAAGGCTGATGTAATGATGATCCACAATAACAGAAAAACAGTCTCTGTAATTCAGGGAAAAGCTCATTGATTAGGACGCAGTAATGATGAGCTGCACATTTCAGACCTGAACATCTGACTGGATTATAAACTGATTTTATCGTCATCGTGTTTTCTTTATTCAGACTGAGAGGCTGCAGGTTGTCAGAGATCAGCTGTTCTGCTCTGATCTCAACTCTGAAGTCCAACCCCTCCCATCTGAGAGATCTGGACCTGAGTCTCAACTACAATCTGCAGGATTCAGGAGTGAAGCTGCTGAGAGATCTCCTGGAGAGCCCAGACTGCAGACTGGAGACTCTCAGGTCAGTTCACTGACTCTCTGTTACTGCTGGAGATCTCATGTTTCATGAGTTATTCAACCTGATTTTTCTACATTAATAACTCACATTCATAAAGTAGTAAACGTCCCTTTATTCATGTTTTTATTTGTACGTACTAAATGAAGAACTGCAGACATAAATATTGACTGTTTCTTAAAGGAACTTTAATAGCTTTTATTTGTAAAAAGTAAATCTATGTTTTTAATATTTAGTAAACGATAACGTCTGAATAAAGGTCATCTGAAGTAATATTAGTTTTACAGGATAAAGTTTACTTTCTGAAGGAGACAGATTTTTTAGTTCTCATTGATTTCAATGTTAAGTAACTCATCTGATTATAAATTCATTTTCTATCCTCATCATGTTTTCTTTATTCAGACTGGTTAGCTGCAGGTTGTCAGAGATCAGCTGTTCTGCTCTGATCTCAGCTCTGAAGTCCAACCCCTCCCATCTGAGAGATCTGGATCTGAGTCTCAACTACAATCTGAAGGATTCAGGAGTGGAGCTGCTGAGAGATCTTGTGGAGAGTCCAGACTGCAGACTGGAGACTCTCAGGTCAGTTCACTGACTCTCTGTTACTGCTGGAGATCTCATGTGTTCAGTTTGTAATTTAACCTAATGTATGTACTTTAATAACTTGAATCCATAAAGAATCCGGGTCCGGGACCCCTAGTAATCTGAGAGCTGTTCTCTGCCATCATGACGCGAAGGGTGTTATTTTGTAATGGTGCCTGAGCTGTGTGCTCCACTCTTCCTGTCGGCTCTGTCGGCTAAACTCCGCTGCTCCGGGATGACGGTCTAACTGCTGGTGAACTCGGAGCGCTGTTAGAACGGGACGCTCAGATACTCAGAGCAGAGCTCACTGTCAGAGAGCCTGATGTGCAGGGATTGTTAGGGAAGTTATTTTTCTTAATATAATTTTCTTAATCCTTTAGCTGGCTAACTAGCATACATTGTCACTAACTCCTAACACAGTGGTCTCCACACGTCGATCGCGAGCTACCGGTAGCTCGCAAGCCCTCCATAAGTAGCTTGCCAAGCAAATCCAAAATGTAAAAAATACACCAAAAGCAAATGTAATTAAAAGAATCTACCCTATGCATAAACGAAACCTCAATCATAGCGAACTCTATCTACTTACTACAACTCTATATCTATCTAACACCCCTCCTCCCCCCACCCCCCACAA
This sequence comes from Trematomus loennbergii, assembly GCA_012861695.1. NCBI lineage: Eukaryota > Metazoa > Chordata > Actinopteri > Perciformes > Nototheniidae > Trematomus > Trematomus loennbergii. The sequence continues at coordinate 731,215 of JAAOOA010000064.1, read as the reverse complement.
TGAATATCGACCAATCACGTTCTTGCTTGATTTGCGGGACCAGCGTTGCAGTCGGGAAGAAAAGCAATGTGGCACCTCACCACTTCATAAGGAGTTTGACCTTCATTTTCCTTCTGGCAGAATCTACACAACACATCAGCCCCATTGAACAGCCTAGTCGTGCCAGCCTATACAACACATGAGGGGCAGAGTTTTACTGTGTGTGTGTTGCAACTTGCATATATATATATTGCACTTGACGCACACACACGCATGGCGTAATTTCCACTGGACATGTCCCCCCCACTTTTCAAAATCCCGTTTTTTTAACGCAAGCCATCATCGCCACGGAGGAGCACACAGCCTCTGTGAGCGAGCGAGACAGAGAGAGAAAGAGAGAGAGAGCGAGAGAGCACACCTTTATCTATTTAATATAGTTGTAACAAATAAAGTAAGAAATAATTTCCAATGTGTACTATAGGACAGTAAAAAAAAAAAAAATGTAAAAGGAGAGTGATTAGTAAAATATGCATAAATAAAAAAAGAATGCTAACTAGGTAACATAAGATAAGAATAAACCAGTTTAAATGATTTGTTATTGGTTGTGATCATATTCTAAAGATGTTGGGATTATTGGAAAGTTTACAGCTCCCTTTCATCTGAGTGCTGAGAGCTGTATCCATAAATTCATGTTGTGCTCAAAGTGCACCAGATTGATGCATTTCACTTCAACATTTAAAAAAACATCTTCCCGGGGGAACATGCCCCCGGACCCCCCGAGAGGAGCTGAGGTCCCCCCTAGAGGAGGTGAGGTTCTCCCCCAAATAAAGCAGGTTAAACTAATTAAATTGCATACATTTTCTTTTAGTAAACACTGAAAACGGGTCCCACAGTAGCTCACGACTTGTTTTACTTTTTGAAAGTAGCTCTCGTCCTAAAAAAGGTTGGAGACCCCTGTCCTAACGTTAGCTTTATCCTGCGTTTTCCAATAGATATTTTGATGGGCTTAATGTTACAGACCATCACATGTCAATAGTGTTTTAGATCCTGTGTTAAGGCTATAAACAGAGGTGGAAGGAGTACTTCTAAGTAAAAGTAGAAGTACTCAGATATTGTACTCAAGTAGAAGTACTCTGATATTGTACTTTAGTAAAAGTAAAAGTAGTAAAAGTCAACTTTAATGTCAATCTTACTCAGTTTGTGTTTACAGACAGAGAGATCGAAATGACGTTTCCAACAATCCCGAATACGAAAATAAAATACTTTATACAGATATGTATAAAGTACAGAGAGTAGTAAGAGTAAAAGTACTCAGATCTTGTACATGAGTAAAAGTAGAAATACTCAGATCTTGACCTTGAGTAAAAGTAGAAGTACCAGAGTGTAGGAATACTCTGTTACAGTAAAAGTCCTGCATTCAAAATGTTCCTCAAGTAAAGTAGAAAAGTATTCTCATCAAAATATAGTGAAAGTAGCGACAGTAAAAGTAGTCATTGTGCAGATTGGTCCATTTCAGAATAATATATATGATATGTTTTATAATGATTGATCATGAAAGTGTTCTCAAAGCTGGTAAAGGTGCAGCTAGTTTGAATGACTTTGTATACTGCAGGGTAGCTTGTGGATTTACTCCAGGTGGAACTAAAGTCTGATTTAACACTTGATTATATTTCACATCATTCATCCACATCTGTAAAGTAACTAAAGGTATTAAATACATGTAGTGGAGGAAAAGTACACCATTTAAGTTTGAAGTAGCAGAACATGGAAATACTCAAGTAAAGTAAAAGTACCTCTAAATTGTACTTAAGTTCAGTACTTGAGTAAATGTACTTAGTTACTTTACACCTCTGCCTATAAAGATAGAAAGACAAAGCCTTGCACAGAGGCTTGCAAATAAATTTTCAAAATGCTCAACATAGCTGCTAAAATGACAAACAGACTGCTTCACATTTAAAATAAATGCATCAATATATTTTTATTGGATGTGACTCTTTGCGTTTTTCATATTGTTACAACTGCTTCTTTACTTGATCTGACAACACATCTGATTTTAATTGGATTTGTATTATCATGTTTTCTTTATTCAGACTGGAGAGCTGCAGTTTGTCAGAGATCAGCTGTTCTGCTCTGGCCTCAGCTCTGAAGTCTGAACCCTCCAGTCTGAGAGATCTGGACCTGATTGGCAACAAGCTGAAGGATTTAGAAGTGAAGCTGCTGAGAGATCTTCTGGAGAGTCCAGCCTGCAGACTGGAGACCCTCAGGTCAGTTCACTGACTCTCTGTTACTGCTGGAGATCTCATACACTGTGTGCACAATTATTAGGGGAGCTGTATTTTTGAGGATTCATTTTATTATTGAAGAACTACAGTACTCTCAGTCAATACAAAATGTTAATGAACCTCTAACCTGAATATTTAAGAAAGTAAAAATGAGGTTTTGGTGTTCTTAGGAGAAAATCTCTGTGTGCACAATTATTGGGTAACTATTAGTTTACAGAATTAATATGCAACTAAAGGAACAACTAAAATGTTCCCATCTCACTTGTTTATTTTCATCTGTTAAAGGGAGAATAGTAAACAATCAACTCAAAATGTAACTAAAATACAATTTCTGACATTTCATAAAAAGACCAGATGCTAATATAGCCACGCTTCTCTTCAATAACAGTCACAAGACTTCCATTCATGGAGTCTGTCAGTTTCTTGATCTGTTGACGATCAACCACAGCCTCCCAGACTCTGTTCAGAGAGGTGAACTGTCTTCCTTCACCGTAAACCTCCCGTTTAAGAAGGGCCCACTAGTTCTCTATAGGGTTTAGGAAGGTGAGGAGGGGTTTAGGACAGGTGAGGAAGGGTTTAGGACAGGTGAGGAAGGGTTTAGGACAGGTGAGGAAGGGTTTAGGTCAGGTGAGGAAGGGTTTAGGACAGGTGAGGAAGGGTTTAGGACAGGTGAGGAAGGGTTTAGGTCAGGTGAAGAAGGGTTTAGGACAGGTGAGGAAGGGTTTAGGTCAGGTGAGGAAGGGTTAAGGTCAGGTGAGGAAGGGTTTAGGTCAGGTGAGGAAGGGTGTAGTCAGGTGAGGAAGGGTTAAGGTCAGGTGAGGAAGGGTTTAGGACAGGTGAGGAAGGGTTTAACACAGGTGAGGAAAGGTTAGGCGAGGAAGGGTTAAGGCCAGGTGAGGAAGGGTGTAGGTCAGGTGAGGAAGGGTTAAGGTCAGGTGAGGAAGGGTGTAGGTCAGGTGAGGAAGGGTTTAACACAGGTGAGGAAAGGTTAGGCGAGGAAGGGTTAAGGCCAGGTGAGGAAGGGTTTAGGTCAGGTTAGGAAGGGTTAAGGTTAGGTGAGGAAGGGTTAAGGTCAGGTGAGGAAGGGTTAAGTCAGTTGAGGAAGGGTTTAGGTCAGGTGAGGAAGGGTTAGGTGAGGAAGGGTTAAGGTCAGGTGAGGAAGGGTTAAGGTGAGGAAGGGTTAAGGTCAGGTGAGGAAGGGTTAAGGTGAGGAAGGTGTTAAGGTGAGGAAGAGGGCCATGTCCTTAGTGTTTCATCTTTAAGGCCTTTACTGGTTAACCACACAGACGAGTACTTTGATGCCTGTGATGGAGCGTTGTTCTTCATAAAATCATGGTCTTCCTGAAAGATGCAGACATGTTCCTGTACCACTGATGGAAGAAAGTGTCTTCTAAAAACTGGCAGTAGGTTCAGGAGTTGACTTTGAGTCCATCTTCAACCTGAGAAGGTCCAACTAGCTCATCTTTAACAATACCAGTAGCCCACCTCCACCTTGCTGGTGTCTGAGTGGAAGTGGAGCTCTGTGCCTGTTACTGATCCATCTGCTCCGTCAAGAGACACCCTCATCTCATCAGTCCATGAAACCTTTGACAGATCTGTCTTCAGATATTTCTTGGCCCAGTCTTGAAGTTTTAACTCGTGTGTTCAGTGGAGGTTGGGTTTCAGCCTCTCTTACCTTGGCCATGTCTTTGAACACCTGAGACTTCTGGGCCCTCCAGGTAGCTCACAGTTCTGGAATATGATACTGGAGGATGATGGCTTCCTGGTAACTTCACGTTTCATTCTTCTCAAATCTTTGGCACTTCATTTCATCTTTTTCTCAACACGTTTCTTGCGACCCTGTTGAGTATTTTCAACAAAACGTTTGATGGTCCTGTGATCAACCTCAATATCTTATCAATATCTAATCAATATCTAATCAATATCAAGAGTGCTGCATCCCGCTGAAAGACTTTTTACAATGTTTGACTTTTCAGAGTCAGTTAAATCTCTTTTGGCTCATTTTACCTGAGGAAAAGAAGCTGATATTAATGATGCACACCTTGATACCCTCCGTCATTACACTAATACACATAACATGATATGCTTAAAGCAATACGCATTCAAGTTTATAAAGCTTGGAGTTTGGAAATATGCATAAGACTTACGATAGTCGAAATTCTCACTTGCCTTATAATTGTGCACCCAGTGTTTGTTCAGTTTGTAATTGAACCTAATTTATGTACATTAATAACTTACATTCATAAAGTAGTAAATGTCCTTTCATTCATGTTTTCATCTGTACTAAATGAAGAACTGCAGACATAAATATTGACTGTTTCTTAAAGAAACTGTAATAGATGTTAGTTAATATTTAGTAAACGATAACGTCTGAATAAAGCATCTGAAGTGATATTAGTTTTACATGATGAAGTTTACTTTCTGAAGGAGACAGATTGTATTGTTCATTCATTTCAATGTTGAGAAACATCTGATTATAAATTCATCTTTTATCCTCATCATGTTTTCTTTATTCAGACTATATGGCTGCAGTTTGTCAGAGATCAGCTGTTCTGCTCTGATCTCAGCTCTGAAGTCCAACCCCTCCCATCTGAGATATCTGGACCTGAGTGCCAACGATCTGAAGGATTCAGGAGTGAAGCTGAGAGATCTTCTGGAGAGTCCAGACTGCAGACTGCAGACTCTCAGGTCAGTTCACTGACTCTCTGTTACTGCTGGAGATCTCATGTTTCATTAGTTATTCAACCTGATTCTTCTACATTAATATATTACATCCATATGTTTGTAATTGTTGTTTTATTCATATTTTAATTACGGCTGCTCGATTATGGCAAAAATCATAATCACGATTATTAAATACGATTATTCATTGACTTTGAAACATCCATTTATTGAACTTTAAAACAAATAATAATAATAATAATCTGAACAGTATGTTTTTAACAGTTGATTACCCTGAACTTTAAGTTTAATTCAACTGAAAAACCAATGCAAATTAAATTATACATTTATATCTACATTTAAATAAATAATATCAAAATAATAAATACCAATAACGAAGATCAACAAATATTTTGGAGCGCACTTCCACAAGCTACTAAACATATATAAATATGATAACTGATGTCACTCTCAACCTGTAATGTTTAATTATACTGCTCCACGCAGTGCTCTTATTTTGGTAACCCCTCATCTGGAAACAGGAAGTAGCTGAGAGGCTCCGGCTGGACGAGTTAGTGGAAGTTGACGCCCGAGACGGAGAATAAAGAAACTAAAGCTTCCCTTGTGACGTGTTTCTATGGATTTATGAAACAGACTGCAAGTCACAACACGACCTGCTGAGAGGGCTTTGAGGGGGGGGGCAGGGTGTGACGCAAGACACATTGAGAGCATCGTTGAGAAAGGGATTGCAGCAAAATAATCGTTTTATTTCGATGACGTTGTTTTCATAATCGTTGCAAGCCAAAATCGAGATTAAAATACGATTAATTGCACAGCCCTAATTTAAATGTTTACGTACTAAATAAAGTTCTTAAAGGAACTGTTAAGATATCTGCTGTTATTTATAAAAATAAATCTATGTTTTTAATATTTAGTAAACGTTAACGTCTGAATAAAGATCATCTGAAGTGATATTAGTTTGACATGATGAAGTTTACTTTCTGAAGGAGACACATTTTATTGTTCATTCATTTCAATGTTGAGAAACATCTAATTATAAATTCATCTTTTATCCTCATCATGTTTTCTTTATTCAGACTGTGGAGCTGCAGTTTGTCAGAGATCAGCTGTTCTGCTCTGATCTCAGCTCTGAAGTCCAACCCCTCCCATCTGAGAGATCTGGACCTGAGTCTCAACGCTCTGAAGGATTCAGGAGTGAAGCTGCTGAGAGATCTTCTGGAGAGTCAAGACTGCAGACTGGAGACTCTCAGGTCAGTTCACTGACTCTCTGTTACTGCTGGAGATCTCATGTTCCATTAGTTATTTAACCTGATTCTTCTACATTAATATATCACATCCATACTTTTGTAATTGTTGTTTTATTCATATTTTAATTAGGGCTGCTCGATTATGGCAAAAATCATAATTACGATTATTTTGGTCAAAATTGATATCAGGATTATTAAATATGATTATTCATTGACTTTGAAAACATCCATTTATTGAACTTTAAAGGGCCCATGTCATGGCCATTTCCACTGATCATAATTCCATTGTTGAGGTATACTAAAATAGATTTATACTGTGCAATTTTCCAAACTCACATTGGTTTCACATACAGCATCTCTGTAAAGTATGTGTATTCAGCAGTATTCACTCTCTCCACTAAACGACTCGTTGGAGCACTTGCCCCCCCCTCCCTGTGAGCCTAGTGTGCTCCGATTGGTCAGCTCGGCCACTCTGTTCTGATTAGTCAACCACCAGAGAGGCTCCGCCCATGTCTAACAGTGCTTTTTTCGGCTCGCTCTCAGAACATCAGTCTTATAATGGCGTCGGTACAGCCGTATATTTTATACGCTAACTAACCGAACTGTACCTACAACTGTTGTTATAGAAGAGTAAGTTATTTTTACCTGTAATAAACTACTACTGTTTGATGATAAATCAAATCATGGTTTGCTATATATGAATGATATGTTAAAGGAGCAAATAATTCAGGGAAGAAAGGATAGGCCTACTAAGTATTCCATCAAACTTTATTTTTAGAAATGTACAAAATGAACATAAATATACATATATACACGGTATATCATCCATTCCTCCCCGTTGTCGGCATCTTGCCTGGGCGCAGCCGGGGATTTTTAGGACGAGGCCTCAGTGTGGGAGTCCCGTCCCCGTCATGTATTTTCCGCCAGGATCTGGCTGGACGAAATCAAATGCAAATCACAAAATATTAGAGAAACTTAGTTGTTTTAGATTCGTTAGTAGTAGTTGTGGTAGGAGTGTGGATCTATCTAATCCATCTATATAATCAACACAGTAAGCTTGCCAGCTAATATGCTGACCTAGCTTTCTTGTTTACCTTAGCAAACACGATATGAACGTTAGCTCGGAGGAACGGCAACTATAATGGAGTGTAATAAAACTACTATGAACAAAGCTAGTGGTTCATATTAGGCTAGCAATAACGTGTTTATAATTGCAATCTTATACGGGTAGTCTGCTACGTTCGGTCATACAATGTTTCCCGCTAGCATGTATAGCTAGCCTCGTTAGCTATACATGCTATCAGCGTCGGAGGAAAGCTAACTGTAATGTACAATCCTTTGGGGGTCTGTGAGCGGGCAAAGAGAGGGGATTTCCCCGTTGTCTCTGCTGGAAGTGTGAAATAAACGTAGTTGTTTAATGTTCGTCAGCTTGCTAGCTGGATTACAATGCTAATCTACGTTTGCTAGTTGTTCAGTTGTTCAATATGCTATACTATACTGTGGAGGAAACTTCTGTGTAGCAATGCATGGAGTCACCGACTCAGGAAGGAGACACGGTGAGAGTTGGAGCTTTGATGTCAAACACTGATGGGTTTATTCAGAGTATTCGGCCGGAGGATTCACATCACAAATCAAAGAGTCAGAGGTTCTGACCACACGGTAGAGTTGCCACGTCAATTCTGAAGAGCCTCTCTCTATGCTAGACCTTTTAACAGGGTATATCTGTACATCGTCGGCGTAGCAGTGGAAGGGATATTATGTTTTGTGAGAATTGAACCTAGAAAGTATGTACAGTAGAAAAAGGATGGGGCCCAGAATCGAGCCTTGGGGAACCCCACAGGTAAGAGGGGCTTTGGCAGAGGAGAAGGCACCTAGCTGTACCGAGAAGCTACGGTCTGTCAGGTAGGACCTGAACCATGCAAGGGCAGAGCCTGTGATGCCAGCGGACTGTTCAAGCCGTGACAGCAGGATGCTATGGTCCACAGTGTCAAAGGCAGCTGTCAGGTCTAACAGCACCAAGACAGCTGGGCTACCTGAGTCGGCGGCTAGGAGCAGATCATTAAAAACTCTTAAAAGGGCTGTTTCGGTGCTGTGCATGGGTTTGAAGCCAGACTGAAACTTTTCATGGATTCCATGGATGGTTAAAAAAGACTGCAGCTGGGCGTAGACTACTCGCTCCAGGGCTTTTGATAAAAAAGGTAGCTGGGAGATGGGCCTAAAATTTGTGAGAATGGAGGGGCAATAAAGAAGATCAACAAATATTTTGGAGCGCACTTCCACGGCCTACTAAACATATATAAATATGATAACTGATGTCACTCTCAACCTGTAATGTTTAATTATTAGGGCTGTCAGTCGATTAAAAATATTTAATCGCGATTAATCGCATGATTGTCCATAGTTAATCACGATTAATCGCCAATTAATCGCACATTTTTTATCTGTTCTAAATGTACCTTAGAGGGATATTTTTCAAGTTTTTAATACTCTTATCAACATATGAGTGGACAAATATGCTTGATATGTTTGTTTATTATCATTTGAACAATGACAAATATTCTCATGAATATTAAACACAACAACCTGAACATTACAAATATTCATCTCAATTCAACCTGGAACCTTTCTCATACATTAATACAACACTGTGTGTGTGTGTGTGTGTGTGTGTGTGTGTGTGTGTTGTGTGTGTGGTGTGTGGTGTGTGTGTGTGTGTGTGTGTGTGTGTGTGTGTGTGTGTGTGTGTGTGTGTGTGTGTGTGTGTGTGTGTGTGTGTGTGTTGTGTGTGTGTGTGTGTGTGGACACTGTGATGGATCGTTGGAGCTATGTGCAGCTCAAGGCATATATGCTCGAACGGGAGCTGCCTGGACGGTGCAATCATGTTGCGCACACTATCCGTGCTGAGTGTGCTGACTTTTCGTACAATGTCCCACTGTCTGGCTACCTGCATAAAGTCAAGTGCTCGACGCAGTTGTCGGCGAAATGTCGCTCCTCTGTTTTCATTGAAACAGCTCCTTATATCCGTTAGCGCAGCTAGCTAGCACCAGATGCTAACAACAACAACAACAACACGTAAGGTGTGCCTCGCTCGCGAGTCCCCCACACATACACACACCCTCCCGGTCCTCCCGATGGCCAGTCCGGGCCTGCTGGTGAGCGTGGAAGTGTGGTCTGCCACAAGCGGGCCGCAGGATCGGGGCTGTCAGCATCAGCTTGTAGATGGTATTTTAAACTCGATGCGCTCTGAAACTACGGGCGGGGTGGCCGACGACAAAAAATACACATGCGTTAATCGCGTTAAAATAATTAGTGGCATTAATTATTTTTTGCGTTAACGCGTTATTAACGCGTTAACTTGACAGCCCTATTAATTATACTGCTCCACGCAGCGCTCTTATTTTGGTAACCCTCATCTGGAAACAGGAAGTAGCTGAGAGGCTCCGGCTGGACGAGTTAGTGAAAGTTGACACTCGAGACGGAGAATAAAGAAACTAAAGCTTCCCTTGTGACGTGTTTCTATGGATTTTTGAAACAGACTGCAAGTCACAGCAAGACCTGCTGAGAGGGCTTTGAGGGGGGGGGCAGGGTGTGTGACGCAAGACACATTGAGAGCATTGTTGAGAAAGGGAATGCAGCAAAATAATCGTTTTTTTCGATTACGTTGTTTTCATAATCGTTGCAAGCCAAAACCGTAATCGAGATTAAAATACGATTAATTGCACAGCCCTAATTTAAATGTTTACGTACTAAATAAAGTTCTTAAAGGAACTGTTACAGATATCTGCTGTTATTTGTAAAAAGTAAATCTATGTTTTAATATTTAGTAAACGTTAACATCTGATAAAGGTAATCTGAAGTGATATTAGTTTGACATGATAAAGTTTACTTTCTGAAGGAGACACATTTTATTGTTCATTCATTTCAAAGTTGAGAAACATCTGATTATAAACTCATCTTTATCCTCATCATGTTTTCTTTATTCAGTCTGAGGCACTGCAGTTTGTCAGAGATCAGCTGTTATGCTCTGATCTCAGCTCTGAAGTCCAACCCCTCCCATCTGAGAGATCTGGACCTGGGTCAGAACGCTCTGCAGGATTCAGGAGTGGAGCTGCTGAGAGATCTTCTGGAGAGTCCAGACTGCAGACTGGAGACTCTCAGGTCAGTTCACTGACTCTCTGTTACTGCTGGAGATCTCTTGTTTCATTAGTTATTCAACCTGATTTTTCTACATTAATATATTACATCCATACTTTTGTAATTGTTGTTTTATTCATATTTTAATTAGGGCTGCTCGATTATGGCAAAAATCATAATCACGATTATTTTGGTCAAAATTGATATCAGGATTATTAAATATGATTATTCATTGACTTTGAAAACATCCATTTATTGAACTTTAAAAATAATAATAATAATTTGAACAGTATGTTTTTAACAGTTGATTTCCCTGAACTTTAACTTAATTCAACTGAAAAACCAATACAAAATAAATTATACATTTATCTACATTTAACTAAATAACATCAAAATAATAAATACCAATAAAGAAGATCAACAAATATTTTGGAGCGCACTTCCACAAGCTACTAAACATATATAAATATGATAACTAACGTCACTCACAACCTGTAATGTTTAATTATACTGCTCCACGCAGTGCTCTTATTTTGGTAACCCCTCATCTGGAAACAGGAAGTAGCTGAGAGGCTCCGGCTGGACGAGTTAGTGAAAGTTGACGCTCGAGATGGAGAATAAAGAAACTAAAGCTTCCCTTGTGACGTGTTTCTATGGATTTATGAAACAGACTGCAAGTCACAGCACGACCTGCTGACAGGGCTTTGAGGGGGGGGGGGGGGGCAGGGGGTGACGCAAGACACATTGAGAGCATCGTTGAGAAAGGGAATGCAGCAAAAATAATCGTTTTATTTCGATTACGTTGTTTTCGTAATCGTTGCAAGCCAAAATCGTAATCGAGATTAAAATACGATTAATTGCACAGCCCTAATTTAAATGTTTACGTACTAAATAAAGTTCTTAAAGGAACTGTTACAGATATCTGCTGTTATTTATAAAAAGTAAATCTATGTTTTTAATATTTAGTAAACGATAACGTCTGAATAAAGGTCATCTGAAGTGATATTAGTTTGACATGATGAAGTTTACTTTCTGAAGGAGACAGATTTTATTGTTCATTCATTTCAAAGTTGAGAAACATCTGATTATAAACTCATCTTTATCCTCATCATGTTTTCTTTATTCAGACTGAGGAGCTGCAGTTTTGTCAGAGATCAGCTGTTCTGCTCTGATCTCAGCTCTGAAGTCCAACATCCATCTGAGAGATCTGGACCTGAATGGTTACAACGATCTGCAGGATTCAGATGAGGAGCTGCTGAGAGATCTTGTGGAGAGTCCAGACTGCAGACTGGAGACTGTCTGGTCAGTAAGGGGTCTCTGCTGGTTCAGCAGTATTGTATGAAACTCAGGGAGGTGTTTCTCTCTCTGGGAAACAGATCAGTGATGTTACCACTGACTGCAGGCCTCTCATTCTTCCATCAACTATAGAAGGACAGCTGGAAATGCAAAGCCACATTTAGTCAGTAATCTACTCTCTAGGGCTGCCCTCCACTACAGATTCTTCTAGTCGACTGAGAGTTGTCAATTCAGGCGATTAGCCGACTCACGTTTAGGATATATTATTTTTTTCTCCCAAAATGGTTTCAGTTTCCAAGGCTGATAAAGAACATTATTATAACAGTGTTGCTTCACATAGAATATATAATAAGACTGTAATAATGAACCTTTGAAGTATAAATGAGATCTTACAGTAGAGAGCGCATGAGAGACACAGCGCACGGACGCAGCGGTGTGAACAGCAGAAGCTCCGCTAAGGATTCTTAATGTGTGTGAACAAGCAGCGAGGACACACACACACTGAACATTTAGTTTAGTTTCTATAATTCATATCTGAATATAACAACCCAATAAAAACTACACAGGAAACGGAAACAGTGAAAATATGAGCGTGGGCTGAAATCCCTCCGGACATGACGCCCTCATCATGAAATGAGAGCTTTATGGTGTTCTTGTTACGCTCTCCGGGAGCTACAGGAGTGAACTCACAATGCTGAACACAGGAAGAGGAAACAGAGCTTACGAGGTAAAAAGGTTTATTAACCAAAAACCTATAATGGTCAAACGAGGGATTAAATATCCTATAACCCAAGGCCAGGGTTTGTCAACAGAGGAGGTGCGGAGATGCACGGAGGAACACTGGCGAGGTGAGCCGAGGAACCAGAGCTGGCGAGAGTTGACCGGTTGGAGCTTGTGTGCGTGGAAGCACGGAGGTACACTGGCGAGGAGAGCCGGGGATCCAGAGCTGGCGAGAGTTGACAGGTTGGAGCTGGTGTGCGTGGAAGCACGGAGGTACACAGACGAGAGGAACGTGGCTGGATGTGGCAGGCAGAGGAGTTGGCAGATGGATTCTAACGGAGAAACAAAGATTAGAATTAGCAGGAACACTGAGAGTTAGGTTCTACTAACTACATGTACCAAGTCGATTTACCAGCGTGGTGAAACGACGAACTGGTGAATACTGGATGAGGGACCGGGTATATAAGCAGGTGAAGGTGAGTAGTTGTAATCAGGATGATGAGCAGCAGCTGAGGAGGTGAGTTGGCGGGAATCAGAAGTGGGTCAGCCACACCCAGCCAGGGAGACAGACACACAGACAGACAGACAGAACATAACAAACACAAACAAAAGGAGAAGAAGGAGGGAGATACTGCAAATCCTCACAGTACCCCCCCCTCAACGGGAGCCTCCTGGCGACCACCAGGCTTGTCAGGGTGTGCCCTGTGGAACTCCCTCACCATGACAGGGTCCATGAGCGTGGACCGAGGCACCCAGCAACGTTCCTCCAGGTTGTAACCCTCCAATCAACCAGGTACTGAAAGCCCTGCCCCGGCGTCTGACATCCATAAGCCGACGCACGGTGTAGGCAGGATGATCATCGATGACTCGGGGGGGAGGAGGGGGAATGGTTGGAGGGCACAGGTCACTGGTGTGGACTGGCTTGATCTGGGAAACATGAAAGGTTGGATGAACCTTCATGGATCTGGGGAGTCTCAAGCGGACAGCAGAGGGGTTAATAATGCGCTCAATGAGGAAAGGCCCAAGGAACCGAGGGACAGCTTTTTTGACTCGGTGAGGAGGGAGATATTCTTGGAAGACAACCAAACTGATTGTCCAGGGGTGTAAGGGGGAGCGGCATGTCTGTGACGGTTAGCTGACCGTTGATTCCTGTAGAAGTCCGGAGGAGTTCTGAGCGAGTGTCCCTCCAAATCTTACGGCACCGTTGAATGTGATGCTGGACAGAAGGAACTGCCAACTCACTCTCTTCCTCAGGAAACAGGGGAGGTTGGTACCCTAAGGAGGCTTCAAAAGGAGAGAGAGCAGTTGCAGATGACGTGAGTGAATTAAAGGAATACTCCACCCAGGGTAGAAGGGAGCTCCAGGTAGATTGATTGCGATTGGCAACACAGCGGAGAGTAGATTCCAGGTCTTGATTGGCCCTTTCAGTTTGACCGTTTGACTGGGGATGATAACCAGAAGTTAGACTGACAGATGCACCAAGTGAATGACAGAAATTCTTCCAAACCAGAGAGATGAACTGAGGTCCACGGTCGGAGACGATGTCAGCCGGGATTCCATGCAGGCGGAAAACATGCTGGGTGAGAAGTTGGAGGTCTCCAGGGCTGAGGGGAGCTTGGGCAGAGCTACAAAATGGGCACATTTGGAGAAACGGTCTACAACTGTTAGAATAGTTGTGTTTCCTTGTGAGGGAGGTAGGCCGGTGACAAATCCAGTGCAATATGAGACCAAGGTCGACTTGGGATAGGAAGGGGCTGAGCAATCCTGCAGGTCTCTGATGAGAGGCCTTGCTCCTAGCACATGTAGTGCAGGCTGAAACAAACTCCTTAGTGTCCTTGTCAACTGTTGGCCACCAGAAATGTCTCGGAGAAGAGAGAGTGTGCGGTTGGCACCAGGATGATTTGCGAAACGGGAGCTGTGGACCCACTGCAGGACTTGAGAACGGACAGAGTTGGGGACAAACTGACGGTTTGGCGGACCACAACCAGGGTCCGGTTGCTCCAATAGCGCCTCCTGGATGGAGTTACTGATCTCCCAGGTGAGGCCACCCACAACACAGCTCAGGGGTAGAATAGAGTCAAAAGAGGTACTGATCCCTCAGACGAAAACGACCTGGACAGGGCGTCGGGCTTGTATTCTTGGAACCAGGACGATAAGTAAGAGAAAGTTGAAACGACCAAAAAGAGGGCCCACCTGGCCTGTCGGGAGTTTAGCCGTTTAGCAGACTGAATGTACTCCAGGTTTTTGTGGTCAGTCCAAACAAGGAATGGCTGCTCGCTGCCTCTAGCCAGTGTCGCCACTCCTCCAACGCCATCTTCACCGCCAGCAGCTCTCTGTTGCCCACATCATAATTTCTCTCAGCTGGGGAAAGACGGCGAGAGAAGAAAGCACATGGGTGAAGCTTGTCTGGCCCTGCAGTCTGAGACAGAACAGCGCCAACCCCGATGTCAGATGCATCTACCTCCACAAACTGCTGCTTGAGTCGGCTGGATGAGTATGGGGGCAGAAGTGAACAAGGATTTGAGGAGAAGAAATGCCTTGTTAGCATCTGTAGTCCAGGAAAACTTGATTTTGACAGAAGTGAGACTGGAGAGTGGAGCTACCTTGCTATAGTTCCTGATGAACCGGCGATAGAAGTTAGCAAAACCCAGGAACCTCTGCACTCCTTCCTAGTAGTGGGGACTGGCCACTCGGAGACAGCTAGGATCTTTCCTGGATCAGCCTCCAACTTGCCTTGCCTGATGATATATCCCAGGAAGCTGACCCGCTCCTGGTGAAACTCGCACTTCTCAGCCTTGACGAACAGCTTGTTCTCAAGCAGCCTTTGTACACCTGACTGACGTGGTCCTGATGTTCCTCCAGACTCGTGGAAAAAATCAAGATGTCGTCAATGTAGACAAAACGAATCGGTTAAGGAAGTCTCGTAGGACATCATTAACCAGGGCCTGGAAAACAGCGGGGCATTAGAGAGTCCAAAGGGCATGACAGATATTCAAAGTGACCAAGGGGGTGTTGAAAGCTGTCTTCCACTCATCTCCTTGGCGAATTCGAACAAGGTGGTAGCATTCCTGAGGTCGAGCTTGGAGAAGATGGTGGCACCTTGGAGAGGTTCAAAGGCTGAGTTTATCAGGGGAAGTGGGTACTTGTTTTTACTGTAATGTTATTTAGCCCACGAAAGTCAATACAGGGTCGGAGAGATTATCCTTTTTGTCCACGAAGAAAAACCCAGCACCCAGAGGAGAGGAAGAAGGACGAATTATCCTGAAGCAAGGGAGTCACCGATGTATTCTCCATGGACTCTCTTCAGGCCGAGACAGATTATAAAGCCTGCTGGTGGGTAAAGGAGCTCCAGGCAGCAGATTGATGGGACAATCATAGGGACGATGAGGAGGGAGAGAGAGAGCTTTCTCCTTGTTGAAGACCCCACTCAGGTTGTGGTAAACTCAGGAACACCAGACAAGTATTTCAGCAGAGACACAGGCTTAGGTTTCGACAGGACGGGAGGCACAGCAGACTGTAAACAGTGAAGGTGGCACGACTGACTCCATTCCATGATTCTCCTCCGGCCCAATCAATATGTGGATTGTGGGTGCGAAGCCATGGGTACCAAGAACCAAAGGGGTTGCTGGTGAGGAAATAACCTTCAGTTGAATTCTCTCTGTGATTACCAGAAATAACAGGGTTAAGGGTTGTGTCTGCTGTGTAACTTTAGAAATGCTTTTCCCATTTAAAGCATAGCTGTCAAAGGTTCCGTAGAGTTTCCAAATGTAACCCAGCTGTTTGGCTAGTTCACAGTCCACAAAGCTATCCTCAGCACCAGAGTCAACGAGGCAGAAAGGGGCAATGTCTGAGTTGAAACAAAGTCTAGCAGGAATCAAAAAACGGCTCAAGTTGGGGCTACAATAGTGTAGGTTGCGAACTCGTCAGGACCCCCAACTTCACTGACGAGCCCTGCGTTTGGGCGGACAGGACAGCCAGAAGGATATGCCACCCTTCCACAGTACAGGCATTCTCCAGACCTCATACGTCGAAGGCGCTCCTCAGGGGATAATCCAGTGCGTCCCAACTGCATAGGTTCCACCATAGCAGAAGTGGGCACGCGAGTAGGTGAGGTGAAGCCAGATGGTCCGGACACAGAGGGAGCAAACCTGGGTGACTGTTTGGCTATAAGGCAAAGCAAAAGGGACGCTGCGCACGCTCCGCACGGCGCTCCGCAGCCGGCTGTCGAGACGAGAACCCAGGAGATTAAGGATTGGAGGTCAGCAGGCTCCTCTCTTGCAGCCAGCTCATCCTTCAGTTGATCCTCAATCCCCTAACAAACACAGCCCTTAAAGCCGCCTCGTCCCATCGGGCTTCTGCCGCCAGTGTGCGAAACTCGATAGAATAATCTGCAACGGTTCGAGTCCTTGTTGCAGATTAACAGACGACTAGCAGCTGAGCCAGAGTGTTCAGGATGATCAAAAACAGAGGAAAAATGATCGAAAAAACTCCAAAGGAAAGTGGTGTAATCCACAGAAGAACTCAATGCTTCGGCCCAGGTTAAAGCTCTTCCACGAAGCAAACTCAACATATAGTTAATCTTAGTCCATCAGAGGAAAAAGACAGGGGCGCTGGCGAAATACCTTATTGCATTGAAAAAAAATCCTCTGCATTTCTCCACCTCTCCATGGAAAGGCTCAGGTCGGCAATGGGGAAGTCCCGGCATGGAGTGGAATCCACAGGTGGATGGAGGAGGCAGGAAATGTAGCAGAAGACGTCAGCTGAGACCTGAGCAGCAAGGTTTGAGAGTTTAGAGCCATGGACTGATTGCTTCCACTAAGGCTCGATCATCTGCTCATGTTGGCCCAGAAGATTTCCCTGATGGAAATGGCGTGCTGGACTGCGGCGGGATCCGATCCGGCGTCAGCGGAGCTCATATTGACCAGTTCGTACTGTTACGCTCCGGAGCTACAGGAGTGAACTCACAATGCTGAACACAGGACGATGAAACAGAGCTTGAGGTAAAAAGGTTTATTAACCAAAAACCTATATGAGTCAACGAGGGATTATATCCAATAACCCAAGCCAGGGTTTGTCAACTGAGAGGTGCGGAGATGCACGGAGATACACTGGCGAGGAGAGCCGGGAACCAGAGCTGGCGAGAGTTGACAGGAAGGAGCTGGTGTGCGTGGAAGCACGAGGTTCACTGGCGAGGAGAGCCGGGGATCCAGAGCTGGCGATAGTTGACAAGTTGGAGCTGGTGTGCGTGGAAGCACGGAGTACACAGACGAGAGGAACGTGGCTGGATGTGGCAGGCAGAGGAGTAGGCAGATGGATTCTGACGGAGAACCAAAGTTAGATAGCAGGAACACTGAGAGTTAGTTACATAAACTACATGTACCAAGTCGAATTACCAGCGAGGTGAAACGACGAACTGGTGAATACTGGATGAGGGAACCGGGTATATAAGCAGGTGAAGGTGAGTAGTGTAATCAGGATGATGAGCAGCAGCCGGAGGTGAGTTGGCGGGAATCAGAAGTGGGTCAGCCACACCCAGCCAGGGAGACAGACACACAGACAGACAGACGAACATAACAAACACAAAACAAAGAGAGAAGAAGGAGGGAGATACTGCAAATCCTCACAGTACTGAGGTCAGAATGATTTTATATTATAGGTCTCTATATGTTGATACAGAGCTAGGCTGCTGCCTGACTCTCTGCTTTCCTCCCAGTCTGAGAGAGGAACACACGTGTGGGATAATCATACGGAGGAGACTTCTTCTCTGTGGAGTCTGCATGTCACCTTGTGGGACTCGTCCTTTACGCTCAGAAAGATCCACTCTTTAGATTTCCTGCCCGACAGAATGATCTTAATGACCAGGCTCCGCTCTGAATGAAGGCTGAGGGTTTCCAGCTGACTTCTTTAGCCGACTAACGTTGAGTCGACTGATTGGGGGCAGCCCTACAACTTTCCACCAGACATGGGGTTTGACAGAAGAGGGAAAGGTAGTCTGTTCTTGATGGGATGTTTTGAGTTTCTAATGACTGGTTACTTCCTGTAATGCAGCTGAGAGCTGTGGCAGGCAGTCGTAGTGTTTACAGAGAAGATATGATGGGATGTAAAGCATGAGATCAGGACTCTGAAGCTGACTCAAAGAACTAACATTTATTTTAAACTGGATCTCAAACTGTTGGATTGCGTTCATCCCTACAGGATCGGATGGGTGGAGAGACGATCAGAGCCACGATCCAGAAGACCTGTGAGTACTGAAACCATGTCCTCCATTCATCAAGATATTGTACAATCAATCTGATCTTAAAAGGTATTTATAGTACATTATTATTATTGTTTTATTATTATTTTTCTCACCTCTTCTCTCGATCAGGTGACTCCGATGTGGAACAGGAAGTGAAGACAGACATAAATGTGAGAGAGGAGCAGCTGCACAGAGTTGAAGTTAGAACTTAACTTGATAATAAAATAAATAACTTTGTTTGTTCCAGGCTCCTGAATCCTTCTCACCTGAACACACACCTGAGTCTTCATACAGGTAACCCTATAACATGACCAACTATTATTTTAAACACATTAAACACATATATTCATTTCATTGTGTTTAATGTCATGTCTTTCACCTTGAGGTTTTGCATCCAATCTCTTTCCAGCAGACATGAATAAAATAATGCTTCTGTGTGTAGGATTGTTTTCATGTACCAGTCTAGATCCTCGCTGGACTAGACATTTTGTTAATTTAATGAAAGTGTACACACCAGTGTTGTAGTCAAGTCACCAATTCACGAGTCCAATTCACGAGTCCAAGTCACTCTTGAGTCACCACTCTTCGAGTCCGAGTCCAAGTCCGAGTCACCAAGGAGAGTCGTAGTCGAGTCCGAGTCCAAGTCCGAGTCACCCAAGGAATGTCCGAGTCGAGTCCGAGTCCGAGTCATCATTACCTGTGTTCGAGTCCGAGTCCAAGTCCGAGTCACCCAAGAGTGTTCGAGTCGAGTCCGAGTCCGAGTCATCATTACCTGAGTCCGAGTCCAAGTCCGAGTCACCTAAGAAGAGTCCAAGTCCGAGTCACCTAAGAAGAGTCCAAGTCAAGTCCGAGTCACAAGTCTTCATGTATTAATCTTCGTGGATATATGTGTTGAAATGTAGCTGCTCCTCTACATTGCTTTTATCCTGTCATGTTATACTAATCTGTCTATTGAACTGCTGTGAAGCCAGTTTGGCTACAATTCTTGTAATAGGTGCTATACAAATATAAAGCTTATTACTAATATTAATATTATTATATATAAATAAACTATGTTTAAAATGAGTTACCTTTTAGAGAAGTGATTATATTTGTATGCCAATATTTTCCTATGGTAAAGTTTTCGTTTTGCACTTTATTTTGATACTAATAAGATCGGGACTCTTATTTTGAAGGAACTTTTACCGGTTAAATCGGTTTACCGATAAAGATTGAGCCCAGAAAGCACATGGCTACTTAGCATGCAAACTGACGTCATTCTGCTTTCGTGTTATCGGCTGAATCTTTATTTATTGATTAGATCACGTTACTCTGATGATAGTGTTCAAGACAGCCTATATGTCTGAACTCGATGTTAGAGTAATGTGTTACGGAGCCTTCTCTTCAATATTGTTTCCACAGAGCATTTTGCGCTGCTCTTTTCCAATGTGGAAGCAGAATGTGTGAAAGCATACAGCACGATGCGGGGTGTGTCTCTAGACATCTTTAGACTGGAATAGCGGGCCCAGTACGTGAACTCGCCTCGCAGCCGGTGCACACGCCAGGATAGAGGACATCAGACTCCAGAAAAAACTTGCTCGAGTCCGAGTCCGGTCCGAGTCGAGTCCGAGCGTCAATGTACAAGTCGAGTCCGAGTCATCATGGCGGAAAAATTCACGAGTCCGAGTCCGAGTCCAAGTCAGTGTACGCGATAATTCACGAGTCCGAGTTCGAGTCCAAGTCATCGTGCGCGAGAATTCACGAGTCCAAGTCCGAGTCGCGTCAATCAGTGTGCGAGTCCGAGTCGAGTCACGAGTCCCGAAAATCGGCACTCGAGTCCGAGTCCAGGACTCGAGTACTCCATCTCTGGTACACACACATCCTGATGCATGTGGACACATTCAGTGATGTTCCTGTAACCATCAGGTGTTTCAGATCTTTCAAAACTCTCCTCCAGGTCAGATCCAGCTGGGGGGTGGGGGGGGGCAGGGTGTGTGACGCAAGACACATTGAGAGCATCGTTGAGAAAGGGAATGCAGCTAAATAATCGTTTTATTTCGATTACGTTGTTTTCATAATCGTTGCAAGCCAAAATCGTAATCGAGATCAAAATATGATTAATTGCACAGCCTAATTTAAGTGTTTACGTACTAAATAAAGTTCTTAAAGGAACTGTTACAGATATCTGCTGTTATTTTGTAAAAAGTAAATCTGTGTTTTTAATATTTAGTAAACGATAACGTCTGAAAAAGGTCATCTGAAGTGATATTAGTTTGACATGATGAAGTTTACTTTCTGAAGGAGACACATTTTATTGTTCATTCATTTCAATGTTGAGAAACATCTGATTATAAACTCATCTTTATCCTCATCATGTTTTCTTTATTCAGTCTGAGGAGCTGCAGTTTGTCAGAGATCAGCTGTTCTGCTCTGGCCTCAGCTCTGAAGTCCAACCTCCATCTGAGAGATCTGGACCTGAATGGTTACTACAATCTGCAAGATTCAGATGAGGAGCTGCTAAGAGATCTTGTGGAGAGTCCATACTGCAGACTGGAGACCCTCAGGTCAGTAAGGGGTCTCTGCTGGTTCAGCAGTATTGTATGAAACTCAGGGAGGTGTTTCTCTCTCTGGGAAACAGATAAGTGATGTTACCCACTGACTGCAGGCTCTCTCATTCTTCCATCAACTATAGAAGAACAGCTGGAAATGCAAAGCCACATTTAGTCAGTAATCTCCTCTCTAGGGCTGCCCTCCACTACAGATTCTTCTAGTCGACTGATAGTCGTCAGTTCAGGCGATTAGTCGACTCACGTTTATGATATATTATGATTATTCATATATTAGTTTTTTTCTCCCAAAATGGTTTCAGTTTCCAAGGCTGATAAAGAACATTATTATAACAGTGTTGCTTCACATAAAATAATAATAAGACTGTAATAATGAACCTTTGAAGTATAAATGAGATCTTACAGTAGAGAGCGCATGAGAGTCACAGCGCACGGACGCAGCGGTGTGAACAGCAGAAGCTCCGCTAAGGATTCTTAATGTGTGAACAAGCAGCGAGGACACACACTGAACATTTAGTTTAGTTTCTATAATTCATATCTGAATATAACAACCCAATAAAAACTACACAGGAAACAGAAACAGTGAGAATATGAGCGTGGGCTGAAACCTCCGGACATGACGCCCTCATCATGAAATGAGAGCTTTATGGTGTTCTGAGGTCAGAATGATTTTATATTATAGGTCTCTATATGTTGATACAGAGCTAGGCTGCTGCCTGACTCTCTGCTTTCCTCCCAGTCTGAGAGAGGAACACACGTTGTGGGATAATCATACGGAGGAGACTTCTTCTCTGTGGAGTCTGCATGTCACCTTGTGGGACTCGTCCTTTACGCTCAGAAAGATCCACTCTTTAGATTTCCTGCCCGACAGAATGATCTTAATGACCAGGCTCCGCTCTGAATGAAGGCTGAGGGTTTCCAGCTGACTTCTTTAGCCGACTAACGTTGAGTCGACTGATTGGGGGCAGCCCTACAACTTTCCACCAGACATGGGGTTTGACAGAAGAGTGGGAAAGGTAGTCTGTTCTTGATGGGATGTTTTTGAGTTTCTAATGACTGGTTACTTCCTGTATAGCAGCTGAGAGCTGTGGCAGGCAGTCGTAGTGTTTACAGAGAAGATATGATGGGATGTAAAGCATGAGATCAGGACTCTGAAGCTGACTCAAAGAACTAACATTTATTTTAAACTGGATCTCAAACTGTTGGATTGCGTTCATCCCTACAGGATCGGATGGGGTGGAGAGACGATCAGAGCCACGATCCAGAAGACCTGTGAGTACTGAAACCATGTCCTCCATTCATCAAGATATTGTACAATCAATCTGATCTTAAAAGGTATTTATAGTACATTATTATTATTGTTTTATTATTATTTTTCTCACCTTTCTCTCGATCAGGTGACTCCGATGTGGAACAGGAAGTGAAGACAGACATAAATGTGAGAGAGGAGCAGCTGCACAGAGTTGAAGTTAGAACTTAACTTGATAATAAAATAAATAACTTTGTTTGTTCCAGGCTCCTGAATCCTTCTCACCTGAACACACACCTGAGTCTTCATACAGGTAACCCTATAACATGACCAACTATTATTTAAACACATTAAACACATATATTCATTTCATTGTGTTTAATGTCATGTCTTTCACCTTGAGGTTTTGCATCCAATCTCTTTCCAGCAGACATGAATAAAATAATGCTTCTGTGTGTAGGATTGTTTCATGTACCAGTCTAGATCCTCGCTGGACTAGACATTTTGTTAATTTAATGAAAGTGTACCACCAGTGTTGTAGTCAAGTCACCAATTCACGAGTCCAATTCACGAGTCCAAGTCACTCTTGAGTCACCACTCTTCGAGTCCGAGTCCAAGTCCGAGTCACCAAGGAGAGTCGTAGTCGAGTCCGAGTCCAAGTCCGAGTCACCCAAGGAATGTCCGAGTCGAGTCCGAGTCCGAGTCATCATTACCTGTGTTCGAGTCCGAGTCCAAGTCCGAGTCACCCAAGGAGTGTTCGAGTCGAGTCCGAGTCCGAGTCATCATTACCTGAGTCCGAGTCCAAGTCCGAGTCACCTAAGAAGAGTCCAAGTCCGAGTCACCTAAGAAGAGTCCAAGTCAAGTCCGAGTCACAAGTCTTCATGTATTAATCTTCGTGGATATATGTGTTGAAATGTAGGCTCCTCTACATTGCTTTTATCCTGTCATGTTATACTAATCTGTCTATTGAACTGCTGTGAAGCCAGTTTGGCTACAATTCTTGTAATAGGTGCTATACAAATATAAAGCTTATTACTAATATTAATATTATTATATATAAATAAACTATGTTTAAAATGAGTTACCTTTTAGAGAAGTGATTATATTTGTATGCCAATATTTTCCTATGGTAAAGTTTTCGTTTGCACTTTTATTTGATACTAATAAGATCGGGACTCTTATTTGAAGGAACTTTTACCGGTTAAATCGGTTTACCGATAAAGATTGAGCCCCAGAAAGCACATGGCTACTTAGCATGCAAACTGACGTCATTCTGCTTTCGTGTTATCGGCTGAATCTTTATTTATTGATTAGATCACGTTACTCTGATGATAGTGTTCAAGACAGCCTATATGTCTGAACTCGATGTTTAGAGTAATGTGTTACGGAGCCTTCTCTTCAATATTGTTTCCACAGAGCATTTTGCGCTGCTCTTTCCAATGTGGAAGCAGAATGTGTGAAAGCATACAGCACGATGCGGGGTGTGTCTCTAGACATCTTTAGACTGGAATAGCGGGGCCCAGTACGTGAACTCGCCTCGCAGCCGGTGCACACGCCAGGATAGAGGACATCAGACTCCAGAAAAACTTGCTCGAGTCCGAGTCCGAGTCCGAGTCCGAGCGTCAATGTACAAGTCGAGTCCGAGTCATCATGGGCGGAAAAATTCACGAGTCCGAGTCCGAGTCCAAGTCAGTGTACGCGATAATTCACGAGTCCGAGTTCGAGTCCAAGTCATCGTGCGCGAGAATTCACGAGTCCAAGTCCGAGTCGCGTCAATCAGTGTGCGAGTCCGAGTCGAGTCACGAGTCCCGAAAATCGGCACTCGAGTCCGAGTCCAGGACTCGAGTACTCCATCTCTGGTACACACACATCCTGATGCATGTGGACACATCTTCAGTGATGTTCCTGTAACCATCAGGTGTTTCAGATCTTTCAACAAACTCTCCTCCAGGTCAGATCCAGCTGGGGGGTGGGGGGGGGGCAGGGTGTGTGACGCAAGACACATTGAGAGCATCGTTGAGAAAGGGAATGCAGCTAAATAATCGTTTTATTTCGATTACGTTGTTTTCATAATCGTTGCAAGCCAAAATCGTAATCGAGATCAAAATATGATTAATTGCACAGCCCTAATTTAAGTGTTTACGTACTAAATAAAGTTCTTAAAGGAACTGTTACAGATATCTGCTGTTATTTGTAAAAAGTAAATCTGTGTTTTTAATATTTAGTAAACGATAACGTCTGAATAAAGGTCATCTGAAGTGATATTAGTTTGACATGATGAAGTTTACTTTCTGAAGGAGACACATTTTATTGTTCATTCATTTCAATGTTGAGAAACATCTGATTATAAACTCATCTTTATCCTCATCATGTTTTCTTTATTCAGTCTGAGGAGCTGCAGTTTGTCAGAGATCAGCTGTTCTGCTCTGGCCTCAGCTCTGAAGTCCAACCTCCATCTGAGAGATCTGGACCTGAATGGTTACTACAATCTGCAAGATTCAGATGAGGAGCTGCTAAGAGATCTTGTGGAGAGTCCATACTGCAGACTGGAGACCCTCAGGTCAGTAAGGGGTCTCTGCTGGTTCAGCAGTATTGTATGAAACTCAGGGAGGTGTTTCTCTCTCTGGGGAAACAGATAAGTGATGTTACCCACTGACTGCAGGCTCTCTCATCTTCCATCAACTATAGAAAACAGCTGGAAATGCAAAGCCACATTTAGTCAGTAATCTCCTCTCTAGGGCTGCCCTCCACTACAGATTCTTCTAGTCGACTGATAGTCGTCAGTTCAGGCGATTAGTCGACTCACGTTTATGATATATTATGATTATTCATATATTAGTTTTTTTCTCCCAAAATGGTTTCAGTTTCCAAGGCTGATAAAGAACATTATTATAACAGTGTTGCTTCACATAAAATATATAATAAGACTGTAATAATGAACCTTTGAAGTATAAATGAGATCTTACAGTAGAGAGCGCATGAGAGTCACAGCGCACGGACGCAGCGGTGTGAACAGCAGAAGCTCCGCTAAGGATTCTTAATGTGTGTGAACAAGCAGCGAGGACACACACTGAACATTTAGTTTAGTTTCTATAATTCATATCTGAATATAACAACCCAATAAAAACTACACAGGAAACAGAAACAGTGAGAATATGAGCGTGGGCTGAAATCCTCCGGACATGACGCCCTCATCATGAAATGAGAGCTTTATGGTGTTCTGAGGTCAGAATGATTTTATATTATAGGTCTCTATATGTTGATACAGAGCTAGGCTGCTGCCTGACTCTCTGCTTTCCTCCCAGTCTGAGAGAGGAACACACGTTGTGGGATAATCATACGGAGGAGACTTCTTCTCTGTGGAGTCTGCATGTCACCTTGTGGGACTCGTCCTTTACGCTCAGAAAGATCCACTCTTTAGATTTCCTGCCCGACAGAATGATCTTAATGACCAGGCTCCGCTCTGAATGAAGGCTGAGGGTTTCCAGCTGACTTCTTTAGCCGACTAACGTTGAGTCGACTAATTGGGGGCAGCCCTACAACTTTCCACCAGACATATGGGGTTTGACAGAAGAGTGGGAAAGGTAGTCTGTTTTTGATGGGATGTTTTGAGTTTCTAGTGACTGGTTACTTCCTGTAATGCAGCTGAGAGCTGTGGCAGGCAGTCGTAGTGTTTGCAGAGAAGATATGATGGGATGTAAAGCATGAGATCAGGACTCTGAAGCTGACTCAAAGAACTAACACTTATTTTAAACTGGATCTCAAACTGTTGGATTGTGTTCATCCCTACAGGATCAGAAGAGGAGAGACGTTCAGAGCCACGATCCAGAAGACCTGTGAGTACTGAAACCATGTCCTCCATTCATCAAGATATTGTACATTAAATCTGATCTTAAAAGGTATTTATAGTACATTATTATTATTGTTTTATTATTATTTTTCTCACCTCTTCTCTCCATCAGGTGTCTCCGATGTGGAACAGGAAGTGAAGACAGACAAAGGTGAGAGAGGAGCAGCTGTACAGAGTTGAAGCTAGAACTTAACTTGATTTCTAATAAAATAAATAACTTTGTTTGTTCCAGGCTCCTGAATCCTTCTCACCTGAACACACACCTGAGTCTTCATACAGGTAACCCTATAACATGACCAACTATTATTTTAAACACATTAAACACATATATTCATTTCATTGTGTTTAATGTCATGTCTTTCACCTTGAGGTTTTGCATCCAATCTCTTTCCAGCAGACATGAATAAAATAATGCCTCTGTGTGTAGGATTGTTTTCTTGTACCAGTCTAGATCCTCGCTGGACTAGACATTTTGTTAATTGAATGAAAGTGAACACACACATCCTGATGCATGTGGACACATCTTCAGTGATGTTCCTGTAACCATCAGGTGTTTCAGATCTTTCAACAAACCCTCCTCCAGGTCAGATCCAGCTGGATGAACACCTGTCAGTCAGAACACAGGCCAGTGAAGGCTTGTTGTAGTAACTTGTCTCTTGTGTGTCTACAGGTTCAGGTGTCCTGGTCCAGGTGAGTTCCAGTGTGCTTCGACTGGCCTGGTGTTCGTCATGGCTCAGGAGGCGGAGCTTCTGTACAGGACGGTCCCTTGGGATGAGAGTCTCCTCCAATCAGCTGGCAAGCAGGCAGCAGGGCCGCTGTTCGACGTGAAGAGTTCTGTTGAAGCTGCCGTCTGCCGGCTCCACCTGCCGCACAGTGAGACAGAGGAGGGTAAAGACATCTAGTGTTAACAAATACACTTATATAATGTTTAGCACCTTATGATATCCACTACCGTTCAGAAGTTATGAAGCAGCTTTATTAAACTAGTTTAACAAAGATAAGATAATTCAGACACAAAATCTGTTCTTTACATTCAAAATAGTCGTGTCCCCAAAAGAAGAAGAATGAAATCATTAAAACATCCATTTAGTCCAGTGTTTCATGACATCATTATTGAAGCAGACGATGCAATGCAGCTCTAAATACTGAGTTGGAGTGTCTTTGGGCCTCTGCAGTCTCCTCACTGTATATTAAAGACATGTAAACTGTGACCTGTCAGTCCACAGCATGTTTAGCTGCTAACAGTGCTAACTCAACGCTAACTCACTCTAAGCTAGCAGTTTGAATAATTATTACTTTGTTATCCATCTGTTGCTCTTTCTGCTCTCTACATTGTCAGTCTGGCTGAAGCATGTACAAACAAAACAACAGACAACAACATTTATAAGTTAGACTTTCTACGCCCTGAAAGCTTTAGAAAACTCTTCACACGTCTAGAGAATCTCTCAGACATGAGACCGGACACAGTCCAGCTGTTCTGGCTGCAGATTACAAACATCTCAGCAGTCTTTTAAATTAGAAAATAATTACGCATGCTCACATCCAGAAAGATCACAGGGGGACAGATCAATAATTAAACATTAAAGTGGACCTATCATGCTATATTATAATAATATAGTGTAGGACCATACCTATATAAGGCATATTTATACTTTTTTTTTTCAAAATACCAAACAGATCATGCATTTTAGCCATGCCTCATTTTGCTCAATTTGACATTTTTTAGCTCTGTTTTTGCAAGGGCTGATTCAGTGAGAACAGCACCACCTACAGGCCTGGCATATGTACTACAGCGTCTCCAACGCTTTCGAACGGCAATGGCCGTGGCTGTCTCCTCCTGATTGGTGGAGTTGGCCCAATAGCCGTAGCGCCACCGTCCTGACGTCAGGACAGTGTTCAAATCTGGATCAGTTTTTATCAGATCCGTTGCAGCCCCTTTTTTAGAGATTTGGGTATGGAGGAAAATAGAGAGGGTTGTGTTTTCTGACACTTGGTGAGTTCCCTGGAACACCGGGGACACATATTCATGTATAAAAGACGTACAAAAGTGCATTTTGCATGATAGGTCCCCTTTAACATAAAAGGTGGAGGGTATAAACTGGTACATCCTAGTGAGGCTCCAAAGTGAATGACATTAGATGAACATTAGCTCTGAACTAAAGTGGTGTGTCATTGAATATGATGAAGCTGTTTCAGCAGCAAAGCAACAGATGACCAGCTCTTTGCTCCACAGCGCTGCTCCTGGACGGCCTGTTGTCTGTCGTCCACATCACTGATGAAGGCCTGAGCATCTTGGAGCCGCTGGAGGTCACACACACTCACGTGGTGGTGAAGGTGCCTCACCCTCTCTCCTTGGCATTATCTTCGATCCATTGAAAAGGCTTCTGAAGTGGCCGATAAATGGCCAAATTCTGCTGTTCCTACGACCCCCGGACAGAGTGGAGCAAATACTGGATGTACATCTTCTGCAGAACAACGTCCTTGTGGAGGAGGTAATGTGCTCACCATCAGACTAAACACTGGTTTAAACCTGTTTCCACACACACTGCTCCTCTTCGCAAACGTTCTCGTGCTGGGAGAAGATTAAGATCTGAAGTGAATCTTTTGTGTATATTGCTTGAAATACGTTAAAAAGACATTAAGAAGTAGAGGCCCCCTACTGAGAGAGATAATATGATAGCAGTTGATAAAGCCAGTTGAGTAGCACTTGAAATGTTTTGGCTCTATGAAACCTGATGTACTTATATGATTCTGTTTTCTTCAAGTTTGTATCTTCTTGGTCGAATGCACTTATTGTAAGTCGCTTGGGATAAAAGCCTCAGCTAAATGTAATGTAATGTAATAGCACGATAGTTTCATTCTTTTAAAGTCTTTAAGCACGTTTTCTCTGCGGTCAGCACCAACTCTAGGCGGATGGACTACTAGTTACTTTAATACTAACTAGAAAATGCATTTCCTGCTGAAAATGCGTGTGAATGCTGTAAGCTGCACACATTTGTTGCTGAATTTAGCTTAAAATGCAGAAAAATCTGAATATTTTATTAGTTGAATGGTGACTGTAGCTGCTTTTCGCTACAAAAACCAAGTAAGTGTTATAACTCAAATGCATTGCACTGACTTTGTTGAAAACTTAACAGTGACATTTTAAACTCGAAGAGTAGGAAAAATAGTGATGAAGCTTAATAAACAACTAAATGTATAGCCTAAATGTCCTGAAATAGCTGAATAATGTTGTAGTTGAATGGTTTTTGTAGCTGATAGTAGGCTGAAGGAGTTAGATATGAAATGCACGTAGTAGTATACTATAAGTAAAAGTAGTAGTAGTAGTAGTAGTAATAGCTGTACTTGTAGTAGCAGCTGTAGTATAAGTAGCTGTAAAAGGAGTAGTAGTTGTATTAATAGTAGTGGTGTTAGTAGTATAAGTAGTAGTAGTATAAGTAGTCGTAGTAGTAGTAGTAGTAGTAGTAGTAGTAATAGTAGTAGTGTTCCATCAGGGGGTCACAGGTTCAAACCCCACTGCAGTCAGCATGTCGTTGTTTCCCTGAGACACTTCACCCCAAAGTGCTCCTGTGGGGATTGTCGTATGTATGTCGCTTTGGATAAAAGCGTCTAACAAGTAACATGTAATGTAATGTAATGTTAGTAGTAGTTGTATGCGTAGTAGTGGTAGTAGTAGTGGTGGTGGTATTAGTAGTAGTAGTAGTAGTAGTAGTTGTATGAGTAGTAGTGGTGGTAGTATAAGTAGTTGTAGTAGTAGTATTAGTAGTAGTATAAGTAGTAGTAGCAGTGGTAGTAGTTGTGGTAGTAGTATTAGTAGTAGTTGTGGAGGAAACTTCTGTGTAGCAATGCATGGAGTCACCGACTCAGGAAGGAGACACGGTGAGAGTTGGAGCTTTGATGTCAAACACTGATGGGTTTATTCAGAGTATTCGGCCGGAGGATTCACATCACAAATCAAAGAGTCAGTGGTTCTGACTACACAGTAGAGTTGCCACGTCAATTCTGAAGAGCCTCTCTCTATGTTAGACCTTTTAACTGGTTCACAGAGAGAAATCAACATCTCTGAAGGAGTAGACTAAACACTGAGCCACCTGCGTCCGACGCTCATGGCCTCAAGGATTTCACATCCTAGAGCCCACAAACACCGATAAAGAAGTGCCTCGGTGTTCTCACAACAATTACCCTTCGTGCCAGTCAAGTTGACCGGTCACAGAGCAAAAGGTTAGATATCTAGAAGAATTATTCCTTAACAGTTCCTCTCTTTTTATCATTTTTGATAACCTTAAAACATTAGTCTAATAATAATTCTGGTCAATACTTAAATCAATAGGCGTCTTCAGATTCGAGTGTGGTCTCACCTTACATTCAATTACATCACAAAGTAGAATAAGATTGAAACATTCAATCACAATGATTGATACAGGCAATCATAATAGGAAAAATTATCTCTCATCAGTGTTTGGAGCATCCTTTGAAAAAAAAGTTAGGCAAATATTCAAAGACTTTTGTAAAAACCTGGAAAGGAAAGATTAAACATTCTTAAAACTTTAATTCATACATTTGTAAATGCTACAACTGATCTGAACCAAATTAAGTCTATCACTTATTCTTATTAGCCATACTTACCTGATCATCTACTTATGGTACTTGGAAAGGGTTCTTCTGTGTTTATCTAATGTTGAATATAGAATATCAATTTCTTTAAATTATACTTCTCTAATTTGAGGATCAAATATGCTGCATAATTGTTATATGAATTATTATAAATATTTGTTTTGGGCCAAAACTGAAATTAATCCAGTACTTGAAACATCATTGTAGGTCTGTCTGTTCATGGACAATACATTAAAGAGTTGTGTTGTTAAGCCTGAGTGCTGGACGATTAAGGATATTAACATTATCTGTTATAATATTAGAAATATCTTATTATTCGATACCTTATAATCTGAGAATATTTATTTATTAATTTTGTTTAGTGTGAAAATGTAATCTGATCTGACTAAATATATTTATCACCACTATTTAACACATGTCTGGTCATTGGAAATATAAAAACAATCATTAATTGTACATCTTTAAACATCTGGTCATTCAATTCAAAGTTTATCTTTGTACGAGAGCTGGAAGAACATTCCGTCAGTCTTCCTGACTCGTTCTCCTCCTCCCTTATGACACCGAGTGTCTGGTGTGTAAAGGCATCCTGATACTGTAGATTAGCACTGAGGTGCTGATTGGCTCAAACTCTTCTTCATCAGAGCGCCATATTTCAACCCCCCAATTGCTCTGCTATTGTGTGGCTCATTCAGTGAGCACTGTAGCTGACCCCCAGTGAGACGGAGGCTCATCTGCCTGTATTCCTTCTGCTATCTGCTTGAGTGCATATTCCTGATGCATCCAGGTGTCCCCCCCGTGATGGGAGAGGTTAGGAAGACATCAAACTCCTCCAAGAAACATGGAACCTTGTATTATAGAAACCTCTGAAGCCCTCACTCGTCCTGCAGGGTTGTCTGCTAGAGCCCACCGAGCAGAAAGATGAAGAGAAGAACCCCCCTTATCAGAAAGGTGAAGAGAAGCATCCCATCTCGAACGACCTCGTGCTTCCTTGCACGTGGCTGGGGGTGCTCTCTGCACCCGGAGAGTGTGACCCTCTCTCTCTGACCCTTGGCCTTGAGAGCTGTCCTAGTTATTGGGTTAAACCTGATAGGGATGTTTTTCTGAGTGAAGACAACTCAAAGTAATGGATTAGCACATTATCATTTAATTACAAAAATAGGATAGGCCCCTCAGAATTATTTGGGAGCCTTCCTGACACATGCACATTATCATTTTGAAGGTTTGTGTTAGTCATTGAACATGCAAGAATCATATACTCATCAGTCCATAGCAGAGAAATGTTATTGTAAGTTAAAGGTGAGTTAGTCCCTGTGGATATAACCCCTTCTCAATGATTCTAAATGTATATTAATTCACCATTTACCTTATGAAATATTTTGTCTCTTCCATAAAACATAGGTTTGAGAAATAAATTATCCAATATAAATAAATTACTCAATATAATTGACTCTTCCCTCCCTTTTCTTACATATGGTACATATGAAATAATAACTTCGGAGTCTATTTAAGCATGGTATAGTTTATAATCTATTAATCGAGAAGACTCAGTATCACCTGTGTGCAGCTTACAAAAAACCATTGTGATAAACATATATTATGCAGGAAATTGATACATTTGTTGAAAAACAAAGCATATCTGATTTGGGAGGAAAAGTTTCATCCCTTTAACATCTGAGTTATTACTGAAGGCATAGCATGAATGATATTGGGTGTATGAGGGTGTCATTACTGAGAAATGTCAAACAAAATCAAAACCTTACATTTGAAAACAGGTTTGCATTCCTCCACTTAAGGTGACGTTATCATTGGAAACAATAAAAGCTAATTGTTTTGATGTAGAATCTATACATTGAATCGTTAGAGCAGAACAGAATGGTTGTATTGTAGCCTGAGTTTTGTGCAGCCTTTAGTTTTACCAGGTGGAAACATTGTCTATATAATGTGAATACATGTAGAACTAGACATTAAGAGGCCCCTGACATTAGGCCTATTTGAAACAATAGTAGGGGCTTTTACCAGCTCGCCAACTTACAGGCATCATAGCAGTATGAATAGCCTTAAAAACAACCCACTCTGTGGTAATGAGAGTCATGTATCTGAACCAAATGCCCTAAGTGAAGCCGTTAGTCTCATCTGACTGACCCAAGGGTTGGTGCTGGTGTGACAGGGAGGCTTCCAAGTGTTCATAGCAGATGTCATGCTTTCAGTTCATGGCTCGGTGGGGGGAGCAGACCCATGTGAGACAGTATCAACGGCTGTAATGTTCAGTTTGAGGAGTGTCATTCTCTCTGGGAGCAGGAAATGGTGTCCATTCTAAGACCAGACCATTAATGTCATGTAGAGCAGCCATAGCATCTCTGTGACTGCACTCAGCCGGACTGCAGCAGGGCAGAACTGGGTGACTTTTAGTGAAGCCGTCCAAGGCCATAGACAAAATGGAACCACGTACTAACAAAAGGGACACAAGGTCATCAATGTCTCTCTTTAGCTTTAGCCTAATTGTAAAACAAATTAGTGGAAGAAATGTGGAACCTAATCCATCATCATGTGAAATTTAGAGTTAATTTAAATAATTACTTATGGGTTGAAGTCAAATTAACATTAACATTAGAACTAAAGTCAGTCAAAATTGGACGTGCACGGATCAGAATCTAATCAATACACCATTTTCCCAGCTCTGTAATGAAAAGGATATCAAGATGAGGTACATTACAGGAGTGTTAAAACTCCAAACATGCACACTTATCTTATTCTAGTAGAGATTAGAGGACAGGTCTAATGTTGTGAACAAAATGATCAAGTCAAAGTTATTTTATATATTTTATCTTATGTACCACATTTTATCTAATAATTAATCTTAAAACTAATAACTTTAAAGAAGGCAACAATTTACAATGTGGATAAGGTGACTACTTATCCAAAGTGTGTGGGTGTGTGTGGGTGTGTGTGGGTGTGTGAACAGCTTGTCTGCCCAAGGTTAAAACATTTGGGACAGCAGTGAGAATGTTATGAGAAACAATTTGTTGGCCTTCAGCTGAAATGCTCCTCTCGAGCTCTGTTCCTAAATATCTATAGACCACCCAAATACTGTGCAAGCTTTTTTGATGATTTTACTGAACTGCTGTCTATAGTGTGTATTGACTTTGACCGTTTAGTCATTGTTGGTGATTTTAACATCCATGTTGACAACCCCCAGGACAGAGGGGCTAAAGAACTGTTTTGTGTTCTTGATAACTATGGACTGACTCAGCATGTGGCGGAGCCCACGCACAATAAGGGGCACACTCTGGACTTAATTATCTCAAAGGGTCTGAATATCTCAAAGGTTGTGGTGACTGATGTTGCACTCTCTGATCATTCCTGTGTTTTCTTTGAGAGCTCTATTTCTGTTCACAAAAATGTTCAGAAAGAGGTAACCACAAAGCGATATTTAACAGAAAATACTAGGGAAATGTTTACTTATAATTTTTCATCCACACTTGCCCCTGCTAACATCTCAGTAAATGAGCTAGTAGATCATTTTAATTCAAAAATTAAAAATTTATAGATACCATTGCTCCAACTAAGGTAAAGGAAGTGATTAGCAAGAAAATATCTCCATGGAGAAAGGCCATGACCGTGAGAACAGAAAAAAGAGAGTGTCGAAAAGCTGAACGTAGGTGGCGAAAAACAAATCTCCAGGTTCACTTTGAAATCTATAAAGAGAGACTTGGCCTTTATAATTTGGAATTGAAAAACGCACGACAGTCTTTCTTCTCTGACATCATTACCAAAAACAAAAACAACGCACGTGCCTTGTTTGCTACCGTCGACAGACTAACTAACCCCCCAGTGTCAGTAGCCTCTGAATTTCTATCCACCAGGGCGTGCAATGATTTTGCCTCCTTCTTCACTGACAAAATTCAGAAAATTAGACAAGCAGTCAGTGCCTCTACATCAGGTACAGCAAATGTTTTGTCCCTATGTCCACCTAATATCAATTCAAACACCATGACACAATTCCATCAGATTAATGGTAAAAACTTAGAGGACATTATTCAACTTCTGAAATCCTCCTCCTGCTGCCTTGATATTATTCCAACAGGATTTTTCAAAGATGTTTTTCCTTGCATGGCCTCAGATCTACTTCATATAGTAAACACATCTCTTCACTCAGGTATTTTTCCAGAGGCCCTGAAAACTGCAGTCATTAAACCGCTCTTAAAAAAGAATAATCTAGATGCCTCAGTAATGAACAATTACAGGCCAATATCAAACCTGCCATTTCTAGGTAAAATCATTGAAAAAGTTGTATTTCAACAGTTGAGTAACTTCTTGCATTTAAATAACTGTTTGGATGTGTTCCAGTCAGGATTTCGTCCAAACCACAGCACTGAGACTGCTCTTGTAAAGGTCTTCAATGACATCCACTTAAACACAGACAGTGGCAGAACTTCAGTGTTAGTATTATTAGATCTCAGTGCTGCGTTTGACACTGTTGACCACAACATATTACTAGACCGACTAGAAAACTGGGTGGGACTTTCGGCAACAGTTCTAAATTGGTTTGAGTCCTACTTAAAGGACAGAAAAAACTTTGTTTCTATAGGTAAATACACATCTGAGTTGACAAATATGACATGTGGGGTCCTCAAGGCTCCATCTTGGGGCCTCTTCTCTTTAACATCTACATGCTACCACTGGCTCAGATAATGAAAAACAACAAAATAAGTTACCATAGCTATGCGGATGACACACAAATTTACGTAACAATTTCACCAGGAGATTATGCTCCAATTCAAACACTGAGTAAGTGCATTGAACAAATCAATGACTGGATGTGTCAGAACTTTCTCCAATTAAACAAAGATAAAACTGAGGTAATGGTTTTTGGAGCCAAGGCAGAACGTATAAAAGTTAGCGCTGAGCTTCAGTCTGCAATGTTCAAAACAACAGATAAAGCCAGAAATCTAGGTGTAGTCATGGACTCTGACCTGAGTTTCAACAGTCACATTAAAACAGTTACTAAATCAGCCTACTATCACCTAAAGAACATATCTAGGATTAAAGGACTAATGTCACAGCAGGATTTGGAAAAACTTGTCCATGCTTTTATCTTCAGTAGACTCGACTACTGCAATGGTGTCTTTACAGGCCTCACTAAAAAATCTATTAGAAAGCTGCAGCTAATTCAGAACGCCGCTGCTCGAGTCCTCACTAACACTAAGAAAGTGGATCACATCACTCCTGTTCTGAAGTCCTTACACTGGCTTCCTGTGTGTCAAAGAATAGATTTCAAAATATTGTTGCTGGTTTATAAAGCTTTGAATGGTTTAGGCCCAAAATACATGTCTGACCTACTGCTAAATTATGAACCATCCAGAACTCTCAGGTCTTCAGGGACTGGTCAGCTTTCTGTCCCCAGAGTCAGAACTAAACATGGTAAAGCAGCATTCAGTTATTATGCTCCAAATATCTGGAACAAACTCCCAGAAACCTGCAGGTCCGCTGCAACTCTTACTACTTTTAAATCCAGGCTGAAGACTTTTCTTTTTGCCGCTGCTTTTAATTGAACTATTCACATCTTAAACTGCACTGTAACTTTTAACTTTTATCCATGTATTTTTTCTTTTAATGTTTATTTTATTATCTTTTCTTTTTAATGACTGATTTTAAATGCCATTTTTAAAATGTCTTCCATTTTTGTAAAGCACTTTGAATTACCTTGTGTTGAAAGGTGCTATATAAATAAACTTGCCTTGCCTTGCCTTGCCTGCCTTGCCTTGCTTCGACTGAACTCGAAAGAAGCTGAGATTAGAACATTTTAAATAAATCAAAACACTTTACCTTAATTAAATACATTTGACATTTAGCTTGAGCTGGGTTCAATACTTTCTTTATGGTATTTAAATTGGGCTCAAGTAGAACCTTTACATGGATTTGGCTTGCAACACAAAGTGATACCGATCTCTGTCTGTTATGATTTGAAAGTCTCATGATTTAAAGTGTAGGGCTGTGAAGGAGAGGCCCTTGGAAAACAACATCTACTTTTTTTAACTGTAATTACTTATTGTAAAGAGATTGCAACATTATACTTTTTAAAGAATTGCTCAATTCATTTAACACATTTATTATGCACACTGTAATGAAAACGTCAACAAATATATTGATCCTGGCTTAACCAGCGACCTTTACTCTTTTGTTCATAAGCTCGGTTTCAGAAAACTTGTCAGTAGTTTAACAACTATTAGAATTGTAGTAATGTCTATGGAGACCAATTGGTTGATACGAGAAATCATTTGAAGCAGTTTAATAAAGAATGTTAAACTATATTTAAAACTGTAATTAAACTTCAACTTATATTAATTATCTGAATCCAGTGGCCAGTTGGAATAGATAATCAACAAAGTTTCCATTTTGCAGCAACAGCGCAAAAGGTTTCAACAATAATTTGTATTATGTCTGAGTCAAGTTCTGTCTTATCAGCTTTGTTTCGGAATGTGTTCAATACATTACGTTTTTTTTCATTATTACCATACAATACATAGATTTAAGAATAAATGAAACAAATAATACAACATTGACCTAAAACAGCAGACAGATTTTGCCACCCTGACCTCCTCAGGCAGGTTTTACGACCAGCAGTGATGCCTCTGAGGGTCTCAGGGTGCAGGACGGGGCATAGGGTTTATAAAAGGTCACAAACATATCTTAACATACCAGCAATACAATTTAAGAATGTATTCTTAAAGTAATATAATCTTCTTTCTTCTTACACCTACAGCGCACACCCTGAACAGTGTGCTCCTTGTTTACATTTCCTCTGCACACTCAGATGCAGGACATAAAACACTCTTTTGCTATTTATTTTCATTTTGCAGCACATCTATACTACCAGAATTTTGCAAAACACTATATATTATTTATTTTCTCAAGTCATTTACTTTTGGTGAGTTAACTAAAGCTTAGTTTATTTTACCCTGGCTATGGACTGATTCATTATTAGTTGTTACAAAACATGCACAAGACGGCGGTTAGACAAACCAATATAGACCCCTGATACAAACAATCAGACAAACAAACATGATGAACTCGTAATAAACACCAGTGCGACAGCAAAGTTCATCCAGCTCAATTTAGTCCGGATTAAAGAGGTTTCAGAGGGGGTAGGGACTATTGATCTCTCCCAATGGGAACCCAGTGGGGCACCTTGACTCGCCCCACCCTTGTATACAAGTCCTTAGATCGGTGCCTGAAGACCGTCCAAGAGCAATAACTAGCTTATCCTCTTGCGACCCACTATCCCTGTTCTAGTGGTGCTATGCCCCCCGATCAGGAGCACATAGACTTTTTTTCCTCTACCCTTTCTATCCGAAACCACACAGTTAACTGTAGTCCTACTCGACCAGCCTATACACCTCCCATCATGTTCATCCAACGATGAAACACAGTTTTGCTCTACACTTGCATACCACTGCCCACCCATGATCAATTAGCCTATAATTTTATGTATGCACCCCGGACCGCACCAGCTCCTCCAGCAATGTAGGGAGCCTGTCGCATCAGGTAATGCACGCACCTCGCACCTGCCAGCACGTCGTAAACGGCCACAAGCCACGAGAGTGCTTTTAAACAGTCTCGTTTTTAATAGAGACGGCGGTGGTGTGAGTTAAAGTTATAGACAAAAGCTGTGATTTTCTCCCTCTGAGTTCACTTCACCAGCTCATGCAGATACGGGGAGGTATTTGACACACATTCCCCGGAGCCGCAGCTGGAGCCGTGTTTTTTTTAGAGGCGCTGGGGGTAATATCTCTGGCTGCTTTAGTTAACTGCTAGTGTTGGCCGCTGAAACCCCCGGAATCTCGGCGATTTGTTCATTACAAATCTCTATTTTGATTTCACACAGAAGTTCCACTTTACTGCTGCCCTCATTAAGGTCTTTTTAAACATCTCCGTGTATGCCTGCACGGCACATACGTCCCGAGCAGCACACACAGAGGGAACCAGCCAAGACAGAGTCCCTGGATGATCCCCTGGGGTTACTAGCCCCAAATGTTCATTAACCAAAACGAAACGCAGCCGCTTAGCTTCACAGATAATTTTAGGATACCGTCAATCACAGATTCTGGTAAGGCAATGTCCAAATGTAGATTTGAAATCACACTTACCAGTCTCTGAAGATCTGTTGGTATCCTGCCGACAACGCCAATTTGTGGAGGAAACTTCTGTGTAGTAATGCATGGAGTCACCGACTCAGGAAGGAGACACGGTGAGAGTTGGAGCTTTGATGTCAAACACTGATGGGTTTATTCAGAGTATTCGGCCGGAGGATTCACATCACAAATCAAAGAGTCAGAGGTTCTGACTACACGGTAGAGTTGCCACGTCAATTCTGAAGAACCTCTCTCTATGCTAGACCTTTTAACAGGTTCACAGAGAGAAATCAACATCTCTGAAGGAGTAGACTAAACACTGATCATCTGCGTCCGACGCTCATGGCCTCAAGGATTTCACATCCTAGAGCCCACAAACACCGATAAAGAAGTGCCTCAGTGTTCTCACAACAATTACCCTTCTTCGTGCCAGTCAAGTTGACCGGTCACAGAGCAAAGGTTAGATATCTAGAAGAATTATTCCTTAAAAATAAGGTAATATCCTCTATATATAACCCAGAAGGATTAAGTGCTCTGACAAACAGTGCCATCTTTGTGCAAAATGAATATTGCCATACAGGAATGAAAAGTCAATAAATAAACATGTTGTTAAAACTCACACGTTTTTGTTGTTTGTCACATGTTGTTGCACGTCACAAAGCGTGCACCGCCCGCGCAGAATGTAATGCTTACAGGTCTTTGGTTTGGTTCCCATGAGTCTGTCGTGTCTATTTTTCTCAGACCCTTTGTTGATCAGGCAAAAACATTGGCATCCAAAGGTGTCTTGGAGGGAAAATGGAACCTGTGTGAACAGCAAAGCTGTTGGACTTTGTTGCTGTGTAGACTCAAAGGCAAGACCTACAATGCAAAACACCACACAGTTTAATGGGTACTTTGGTTGCGGCTTCTGTCTACATCCTGGTACTCTAATAGAGAAACAGGTGACAGGGTAGAGCAGAAATGCATGATTTAAAAAATGGGTGAACAGACGCACATTTGTTACTTTCCAAACGCACATGAGAGGGACTAGTATTGCTCATTGGTTGTCATACTGTAGCTTGTATTTAGCTGTAATATTCCTGAAAGCACCAGCTAAAACTATGATCAGCTGCACTGTTTGGTTTCCCTTCGAGGAAAACAAATGCTGCTGTCAAAACATTTTGTAAATATATTGCAACATACAGAGCCCCTAAGGGGATATAGAAAAAAAGCGTTCTTGTACGCATTAGAAACTTACCAGTGAACACAGGAGCCGATGGAGCTGCTCAGTCAGTTTGTGGCCGTTTCTCAATGTCGAGTAAACCTGCTGCAGAGCCACTATTTCAAGTAGACTACGTCATCGAGTGGCGCCGAATGACTGTTTAAATGCATGTTAAATGCCCAGCATTCGGCGCCACTCGATGACGTAGTATACTTGAAATAGTGGCTCTGCAGCAGGTTTACTCGACATTGAGAAACGGCCATTCTGTCTGATCTTTAAGTTGTGCCTCTCTGTGAATACTCTCACTTTGAGATATTACATCAATACAATTGATGAAGCAATAACAATATTTATAAATAAGTCCAGCTTTGTAAATATGAGGATTTGTTGTTTTTTCTTTTTTATATCATTGTGTATGTAATGTCTATGCCTCTGGACATTTGAATTGGTATTTTCTTACTGTTGTGTAAAAATAACAGTTAAGCTATTCATCATCGTAAAGCAATGAACAGATGAATTGATAAC
This sequence comes from Trematomus loennbergii, assembly GCA_012861695.1. Taxonomy (NCBI): domain Eukaryota; kingdom Metazoa; phylum Chordata; class Actinopteri; order Perciformes; family Nototheniidae; genus Trematomus; species Trematomus loennbergii. The sequence continues at coordinate 690,520 of JAAOOA010000064.1, read as the reverse complement.
ATATGAATGTATAACTCAATAATTGAGGTTATAAACTATACTTAGTTAATGAGCCAGGGGGTTGGTTGTGCCAATGTAGATGGACCATGTCTCATAGTGACTTTTTAAAGGTCTATAGTTTTGAAAAATGCATTATAGCATTGCAAGAATATAAGCTTTCTATATGCTATTACTCCTTATTTCAACCCTATATCATTGCAATTCTTTCAAACAAAATTCTACATTTTAGCATAGAGCCAGTATGAAAGAGGGCAACCTACTCCAAAAGCTTAAAGTAATATATCATTGTAAAGTTTAGACCAAAATCTATGTACCGTCACATTTTAAAGAGACTAAACACATCATTTGACCTTTTGAAATCTTGGGCTGCTGAAGTACCTATTGTTAATACCGCTGAAAATGCACTTATATAGTGTTCAAAAACTTTTCATACCTAGGTTATGGCTATTGACAAATGAACTACTACTTCTCTGAGCTGTTGAACAAATATCAGTCTTTCTTCAGCAAATGGTGCTTGTTTATTTAGTTGCACATGTGGACCTTAGGTCAAATTATAGATGATTTTATATTGGGGGTGGCATTGTTGGTACTGACTGGATATTTTTGACAGACCGGTTAGTTTTAGACCTTATAAAAGAGTTGCTCTGATGTCCTTAGAGAAAAAAAGTCAGCCCCCGAAAAATGTATTTAAGTGAAATGCTAAGATCCTTAACCACCCTTATCATAACTACCAAATACCAATATTCATTCATTATCAGAATTTAACTCTTTAAATGTTTGTTTACGTAATGCCATGCTTGTGGGGTGTTTTTTCTTTATCAATGATTCTCAAAAACAGGATGCATTTGTATTTGGAAAGACACAGTAAAAACTGCATTTATTAGAGCAAACATGAACAATTGCTATATATGGTCGAAAATAGTAAAAAGCTACATTTTGAAGTCAATGTCATAATTATTTGATGCTGCAAGATAGAGAGGAGGAGGGAGGAGAGAGGAGGAGAGAGGAGGAACAGGTGAGGAGAGGAGGAGCAGAGTGACTTCATAGACGCTGCTTGTTCTAAATCTTTATTGAACGTATCGATCACTACAGTCTTCAGGATCAGCTTTAATACGTTGCTTCAAGAAAACTTTATTACAGACACAATCAGTGAGACACACGGTAACCAATGAGAAGCCTCCATTTAAAACACCATGTGACCCAGGACAGGAAGTGGACTCCTCCTACAAGGACACAGAGACACTGAGGAGTCAGGCAAGACCAGAAACCCAGCGTAGAGAGGTTTAGTGAATGTGGCTCTGAAGGTGTGGAGGAGGATCAGTGAGGAGGAGGAGACTCTGTAGAAGGAGAGAGAGCCAGCAGCATGATCCAGATACACTGCTACTCTACCAGAGGAGGAGGGGAGGAGGAGGAGGAGGAGGAGGATGTCTGTTCCTCTCTTATTGTGATAGACAGAGTAACCTCTACCAATGCAGGTCAGACTCCAGGACTGAACATTGAATCCAAACCACATTCCTCTCCGACTCCTCTGTAAGTCACTGCTATATGAACATTTCCGCTCCACTCGACCTCCCAGTAACAGCGACCAGTCAGAGCTTCTCTGCACATCAGCTGAGGCCAACCATCAAACCTCTCTGGATGATCAGGATATATGATCAGGATATGGCTGATCCCCTCTCCTCCATATGTCACCGTCCTGTTGTCCTCAGACAGTTTGAGTTCTCTGTTCACTGTGTTTGAGTCCAGGGTGAGTTCACAGGAATCTGAGGAGAGACACAGACAGCAGTTTATCACCAGACTCACCTGAAGGCTTTCCTCTCTGTCAGTGATCTTTCTATAAAGCTTCAAGAGGTCATGTTCTAATGAATAAATAGCACCTCCATCATCTGTGTCTCTAGAGCAAGGGTCTCCAACCTTTTTTAGGGTGAGGGCTACTTTCAAAAAATAAAACAAGTCGTGAGCTACTTTTACTCCTCTTTTTGTTGTTTTTTGCAGTGTATATATTTAGCACATTTTAACATTATGACATGCTGACCTTTAACCTTTGTGTCGTTTGGGTCTGTGGGACCCCTTCAGTGTTTACTCAAAGAACATGTATGCTATATAATTATTTTAACCTGCTTTATTTGGGGGTGGACCTCACCTCCTCTAGGGGGGTCCTCACCTCCTCTAGGGGGGACCTCACCTCCTCTAGGGGGGTCCTCACCTCCTCTAGGGGGGTCCTCACCTCCTCTAGGGGTCTCCTCACCTCCTCTAGGGGGGTCCTCACCTCCTCTAGGGGTCTCCTCACCTCCTCTAGGGGGGTCCTCACCTCCTCTAGGGGGTCCTCACCTCCTCTAGGGGGGACCTCACCTCCTCTAGGGGGGTCCTCACCTCCTCTAGGGGGGACCTCACATAGAACATGCCCCGCGGGCGACTCACGTTGCCCCTGCGGGCGACTAAGTGCCCGCGGGCACCGTGTTGGCTACCCCTGCTCTAGAGAGAAGCTGACTGATCCACACTTACACTTCCTCAGACCTGCTCTGAACCTCTGCTCTCCACCATGGTCCAGCCTGGAGGAAGAAACACATGTGAGAAACAGAACAGGGTATTGTTAGAATAAAGTATTTATCAATGTTCATCATAATAATAATCCTATGTGTCCGAAGGGAGCAGGAGGGAGCAGATGCTTATTGATCCCCCTTACTTACTGCTGATCAATGATTATCCTTTCAATCATCTCTGAAAGTTATTCCTACTTACATATTTACATTTACATAATTTCTCCTCTTCAATCTCCTTTCTTCATTCTCATACTTTCCCAAAGAAGTGTTTCTGTGCATCCTTCAAAGTGAATGCTATGTGTGCTTTGTTTGAACTCCTGCTCCAAGCCGCTCCATGAAACCCCCCCCCCCCCACAGATTGTTCTGCTCTTCTCAGAGTTCTTCTGACCTTGAGTTGTTTCAGATGTAGATCTCCTCTCAGATGATACCCCCCCTCTCTGTCTATGAGCAACATCTGTAGTGTCCTAGGAAGTAGATGATCTCTTGCTCTGTACATGATGCAGTTTGAAATGTAACCAGATCAGTAAACTTCAGTGTGTGTGACTTCAAGAATAATGAATGAGTGTGTTCAAGATATCCAACATTATTGATTACTCTTATAGCCCTTTTTGTAATGTGCATAACGGCTGCAGGTTGGTTTTGTGTTTCCCCAGATCTCCACACAGTAACTCAGACATGGAGATATGAGTGTATCACACAGAGTATATCATGATGTGATATGAGTGTATCACACAGAGTATATCATGATGTGATATGAGTGTATCACACAGAGTATATCATGATGTGATATGAGTGTATCACAGAGTATATCATGATGTGATATGAGTGTATCAGAAAGAGTATATCATGATGTGATATGAGTGTATCACACAGAGTATATCATGATGTGATATGAGTGTATCACATAGAGTATACCATGATGTGATATGAGTGTATCACACAGAGTATATCATGATGTGATATGAGTGTATCACAGAGTATATCATGATGTGATATGAGTGTCTCACAGAGTATATCATGATGTGATATGAGTGTATCACACAGAGTATATCATGATGTGATATGAGTGTATCACACAGAGTATATCATGATGTGATATGAGTGTATCACACAGAGTATATCATGATGTGATATGAGTGTATCACACAGAGTATATCATGATGTGATATGAGTGTATCGCACAGAGTATATCATGATGTGTACTCCAGAGTGTGTCTTGCTTTCCCCAATAGTGCGATAGTCTTAGCCAGTTTAGCTTTGACATGATGGATATGAGGTTTCCAGCTGATGTTGTGCTCTAACACCAAGGAACTTGTTTACATATACTCTTTCTATGTTTATGTTGTCTAGGATTAACCTGAGGATTTGTTTGATGTTTTCCAAAGAGCATAATCTTTGTTCTGCTTATATTTAATGATCATTTGTTCTTATCAAACCAATGTTTGACTTGAATCATGTCTGCTGTTATTACCTCCATTAGCTGTTTCAAACTGTCACCAGAACAAAACATAATAATAATAACATTTATTTTTATAGCGCTTTTCTCGAACCCAAAGACGCTTTACATTTGGGGAAGGGTAGACAGACAAGGACAGGCAATAAAACAACAACAAAACAAAAACAAAACAGAAAAACAAAAACAAAACAGAAAAGCAGTCAGGAGGAAGTTGGTTGAGAGGGGGGGGGGCTTATGGATATACAGACTTGAAGAGATGGGTTTTGAGGCGGGACTGGAACAGGGTGAGGGACTCAGACTCACGGAGGTCTTGGGGGAGGGAGTTCCAGAGCTTCGGGGCTGCCAGAGAATGCTCTGTCCCCAAAGCTCCGGAGTTTGGCCTTGGGGATGGAAAGCAAACCGGCTGAGGTGGATCTGAGGGACCGGGGTGGTTGGTAGAGGATGAGGAGGTCAGTGAGGTAGGGGGGGGCCAGGTGGTGGAGGGCTTTGTAGGTGAGTACCAGGAGTTTGTATTGGATGCGGTGTGAAACGGGGAGCCAGTGAAGTTCTTTGAGGATCGGGTGATATGATGCCATGATTTTGGTGTGGGTGATGCCGTAGAGGAGTGCGTTGCAATAGTCCAGGCGGGAGGAGATGAAGGCGTGAATGAGTCGCTCAGCTGCGGGGCGGGTGAGAGAGGGACGGAGTTTGGCAATATTGCGGAGGTGGAAAAATGAGGTTTTTACAACTTGGCGGATGTGGGGCTCGAGGGAGAGGGTGGGGTCAAATATCACGCCAAGGTTGCGTGCCTGGGTGGAGGGGGAAACAGGGGTGCCATCGATGGTGAGTGTCAGGTTGGGGGTTTCCAGTGTTGTCAGTAACATGTTGGGATCTATGGTGTCACATGCTTTCTGTAGCTCTATCAATATTCCCACTGCTTGTTTTTTATTGTCCAAGCAGTTGCTATTTCCTCACTTAATCCCATTAGTGCCGTACATGTTGATCTGTCTTTCCTGAATCCATATCGACTGTCGTCCAACAGCTGATGTGTTTCCATGAACCTGTCAAGTCTTTTTGTAAAACCCTTTTCAAGGATGAAAGTGGGAGAGCAAAGAAAAATGTGATGTGTGTCACGGTGTTTATCCCCAGTTTGATATAATGGTATAACTTTAGCTATTTTCATTTCATTAGGGAATGTACCAGATTGAAAAGACAAGTTACAAAGATGTGTTCATGGTTCTGCAATGTCTTCAATAATGTTTCTGACTATAATCATATCAATATGATTCCATCGGTCGAGGACTTGCTTTTACATTTCCGTACACCGTCTATGATTTCTCTTTCTTCGACTGCTGTGAGGAACAAAGAGCTATTGTTTTCATTCCAGAGGTCTGTATCTTCCCCTTTAGTTGTTTCTACGCTTTCATTCTTTCTGCCAGATCTGGCCCCACATTTACAAAGAGTTGGTTCAAACCATGAACCACATCTTCTGCGCCGGACATGATGGCAGCCCATGCTCCTAACACTAGGATGGGTCAAATGCAGAGAAACCCTTTCGTTACATAGTGCCTGTACTACGTAATGACAATAAGTTGAATCTTCTTCTTCTTCTTCTTCTTTGTCAACAAGAAACTCAGGGTAACCTGTACTTTGCTCCATTTCTAACAATACTATTTAATACCTTCCATAAACCTTTCATTCTGAGTACTCTCTAGTATTTTATTATAGTATTCTTTCTTACATTATTCTCATAATATTGGTCTCTCTGCATTGTTTAGGCCATCAGTGATCCATGCACGGTGACTTTGTTTGTGTCTCTCTGCATTGTTTAGGCCATCAGTGATCCATGCACGGTGACTTTGTTTGTGTCTCTCTGCATTGTTTAGGCCATCAGTGATCCATGCACGGTGACTTTGTTTGTGTCTCTCTCTGCATTGTTTCACAGGACACTTTTTGTCACAAAGTGATTTAAAATGTTTAGAAATTCCTCATAGGCCTTGTCCATATCGTCTCTCATATACTACCCTCCAATTGTGATTAAAGTATTCTTTAATGCATTTATGTTTTCTTCAGTTCTCAATCTTTTGTATTTGAAATGGCTGGAGACTTTAGGTTTCTTAAACTGCAGTGATAGACAATAAGAACAGGTGAATGATCACTGATGTCACTATATAGTAGTCCCTGCTGTATTGTTTTCCATAATGTTTGTGAATATGTTGTCTATTCATGTAGCAGAGAAGTGATTCTACTAGGTCTGGTGATTTTAGGATACAAACCCATACTGTACAATGCATTGATGAAGTCTTCTTAAGTTTAACCCTAACCCCTAAGATAAACATCATGTTTTGTAATGATTTAGTAAACATGTTTCTATCCTATCTGTAAATGTGTCAATACAGGTTCCAGGAGCTCTGTATATACAGCTCACAATAACATGTTTAGACCTTTCCATACACATGTCTACTGTAACACATTCAAACAAATCATCAACAGCTGTTGTTATGCTCTCCACCACCTTCTAGTTCATTCCTTTATCCACATAGATTGCCACACCCCTCCACTCTTATTCCTTCTGTTGTATAATTCAGTTCATAGCATCCATCTCAAAGTCCACACCTTCTCAGCACTGATCCAGGTCTCTGATATTGCTATGATGTTGAATGGGTTCTTAAACTGACTTAGATATTCTTTAATGTTGAGGAAGTTGGCATCTAGGCTTCTGCTATTGAAGTGGATCATTGATATGTTCTCTTCTGATTGACACGTTATATTGAATTGCTCTTCTGTGAAATAGTTGCAGCTGTTGTTGATATTGTTCAGTAAGTTGTTTTCCGGATCAATGTCATTTTCCATGTCCTGTGTGTTATGCTCTGTATATGCAAACGTGTATAGTCTTGATAGAGAGATGTGTTTATTATCTGGAATGGTCATGGTAGTGTTTTATTTCTGTGACCTTGTCTGATTTGTTTCATTGATATGTTTCCAGTTCCTCCAGGTCCCTGATGATGAACACTTTGTTCTGGGGATCCGTGAAGCTTGATGGAGATGTTGCACTTTGCAGTCCATGTTGATGTATTTTTCGCTGTTTTCTCAGGAATCGGGCCTTTCTGGCGATCTCAGCATTTCTTTTAGTGAGGTGTTCATTCATATATACATCCGAGCCCTTAAGCCGTCTTCCCTGTTTCAGAAGTTCAGTTTTATGTTTTCTGTTGGCAAACCTTATTATTATTGCCGGTTTATCTGTTTTATTTCTGTGTGGTAGCGGGTGACAGGCCTCGATGTTGTCGCTGTCAATCTCTATTCCCTTGGAGTTGAGGAAGGCCGTCACCTGTAGCTCCACAGATGTAGCATCCTCCTCACTTGTGTCCCCTCCGGTCATCCTCATCGCCGCCTGGGCGTATGAGCGGGGTTTCGTCTCCAGTCCAGTGATTATGATGTTGTGGATTCGGGTGTATTGCTCCAGCTCATCCACCCGATTTTCCAGCAAGAATATCCTTTTTTCCTTTTCGGAGTTTTGTAGCCTCAGGGCTTTAACTTCCTCCACCAGGCTCATAATGTTATCTGTTGCTGTCTTACAACAGATACCTCCTCCGTCAACATGTCTAACGATCGTTTAATGTCGTCAACCTCCTCAGCATGCGGAGGAATCTTTTTTGGTGGCATTGCGTTTTGTTTAGGATTATTATATAACGGAGAGAAAGAGGAAATGAGTGTTTCCGTCTCTCTGCGGATCCTTCTGCTTGTTGTGACACAGACTACTTTCACTTCCAGGTCTGTGTTAAGAACAAAGCTCAAAGCTCATAATGTGCAGAAAACCAAAACTGTGGTCCAAACAGTAGCAATCCTTGTTGTATGTGCTTTCCTGCTAAACACCAAAGAAGCACATGCATTCCTCCTGACCAAGACAACGTGCACATATGAAGCTGATTCAACAAAACTAAAGGACATCCCTTCTTTGCCACTTCCTCGGCTAGCTTGAGCCCTCAGTTTACCGGGTCGCTCATTAAAGCACTTCATGACTGACAACGTGGCGAATATAATGTAGTCAAACTCATCCATTTTTACAGATTCGCAGATTTTGATGCTTTGCGTCCGAGTCAGCTGGGATAGATCGCCGAGATGCCGACTGGCAGAGACACTGGCTGCCGAAAACAAACAAAACCGAACCAAGCTCCCCAATTTAACGAAACAAAAAACAGACAAACAAACAACTAAGTGAAACAATTAATAAGCACAAAATAACCTACGTCAAATAACGCATATTAAAGAGTCCGGATCGTCCCTCTGGGAATCTAAAATGTCAAACAGAATCTCATCTCAACATATTTAGCAGTTGGTGAGATATCTCAGTCAGAACCAAATCCATAAACTGACCATCATTATCCTCCCTAGAGCCAGGAAACCAGTGGTTCTGATGTTTGGACTGAATGGCTGTTTCCATGTAATAAGACTTGAAGGTTAACTCACTGCTGTGAACATAATCAAGGGAAATGAGACGTCCTTCATGATGGAAGACCAGAGATGAAAGAGATGAAATTAGAAAAATAGGAGGAAGTCAGTCTGTCCATACCTGAGTGTCTCCAGTCTCCAGAGTGGATCCTCCCGTCCAGCAGACAGCAGCTTCTCTCCTGAGTCTCCTGGATGATTGTAGCTCAGGTCCAGCTCTCTCAGATGGGAGGGGTTGGAGCTCAGAGCTGAAGCCAGAGAAACACAGCCTTCCTCTGTGACCAGACAGCCGGACAGACTGGAATCAGGGAATACAGTAAACTCAGTGTTCTTAAAAGTCACCTCAGCAGGAAAATCATACAGAGGTGGACCATCTTCATCAACATGAACAAAAAGCTGGATGAAAATAATTGAACTGCTTGAAAATAAAAAGCTGAACTCTGACCTGAGAGTCTCCAGTTCACAGTGTGGACTCTTCAGTCCAGCAGACAGCTTCACTCCTGAATCCTTCAGGTCGTTGTTACTCAGGTCCAGATCTCTCAGACTAGAGGACTGGGAGCTGAGGACTGAGGACAGAGCTTCACAGCTTCTCTCGACAGGTTACAGCCAGTTAACCTTGAAAGAAATGAATAAATATGACAACATTCCTTTAATATTAAATGTGATTGAGCGCAAGGTTTCAACATACAATCTTTTCTAGTTCTTTGTCAAATGATACCATCTGTTTGTCTGTGCATGTTTGGTTGGTCAATCAGTCAGATACATTGAGATGTAGATAAGTGACGCCATCTGTCTTCAAATATAATCAGATTGTTATCATGGTTTTGTGGTTTATTGTTTTGAAGAAGAAAAATAAACAAAAAACCGAAGGAGAATCGAAATGTATTATTATTCTAATTTGATAAAACTGGAAATGAGTCGATAGAAATGGCTGAACAAAACCACTGACTAACATATCAGCTGAACTCTGACCTGAGAGTCTCCAGTTCACAGTGTGGACTCTCCAGTCCAGCAGATACCAGCTTCACTCCTGAATCCTTCAGGTCGTTGTTACTCAGGTCCAGATCTCTCAGACTAGAGGACTGGGAGCTGAGGACTGAGGACAGAGCTTCACAGCTTCTCTCTGACAGGTTACAGCCAGTTAACCTTGAAAGAAATGAATAAATATGAAACATTCCTTTAATATTAAATGTGATTGAGCGCAAGTTTCAACATACAATCTTTTCTAGTTCTTTGTCAAATGATACCATCTATTTGTCTGTGCATGTTTGTGTTGGTCAATCAGTCAGATACATTGAGATGTAGAAGTGACGCCATCTGTCTTCAAATATAATCAGATTGTTATCATGGTTTTGTGGTTTATTGTTTTGAAGAAGAAAAATAAACAAAAACCGAAGGAGAATCGAAATGTATTATTATTCTAATTTGATAAAACTGGAAATGAGTCGATAGAAATGGCTGAACAAAACCACTGACAGTTAACATATCAGCTGAACTCTGACCTGAGAGTTCCAGTTCACAGTGTGGACTCTCCAGTCCATCAGACACCAGCTTCACTCCTGAATCCTTCAGGTCGTTGTTACTCAGGTCCAGATCTCTCAGACTAGAGGACTGGGAGCTGAGGACTGAGGACAGAGCTTCACAGCTTCTCTCCGACAGGTTACAGCCAGTTAACCTTGAAAGAAATGAATAATATGACAACATTCCTTTAATATTAAATGTGATTGAGCGCAAGGTTTCAACATACAATCTTTTCTAGTTCCTTTGTCAAATGATACCATCTTTGTCTGTGCATGTTTGTGTTTGTCAATCAGTCAGATACATTGAGATGTAGATAAGTGACGCCATCTGTCTTCAAATATAATCAGATTGTTATCATGGTTTTGTGGTTTATTGTTTTGAAGAAGAAAAATAAACAAAAACCGAAGGAGAATCGAAATGTATTATTATTCTAATTTGATAAAACTGGAAATAGTCGATAGAAATGGCTGAACAAAACCACTGACTGTTAACATATCAGCTGAACTCTGACCTGAGAGTCTCAGTTCACAGTGTGGACTCTCCAGTCCATCAGCATACCAGCTTCACTCCTGAATCCTTCAGGTCGTTGTTACTCAGGTCCAGCTCTCTCAGACTAGAGGACTGGGAGCTGAGGACTGAGGACAGAGCTTCACAGCTTCTCTCCGACAGGTTACAGCCAGTTAACCTTGAAAGAAATGAATACATATGACAACATTCCTTTAATATTAAATGTGATTGAGCGCAAGGTTTCAACATACAATCTTTTCTAGTTCCTTTGTCAAATGATACCATCTGTTTGTCTGTGCATGTTTGTGTTTGTCAATCAGTCAGATACATTGAGATGTAGATAAGTGACGCCATCTGTCTTCAAATATAATCAGATTGTTATCATGGTTTTGTGGTTTATTGTTTTGAAGAAGAAAAATAAACAAAAAACCGAAGGAGAATCGAAATGTATTATTATTCTAATTTGATAAAACTGGAAATTAGTCGATAGAAATGGCTGAACAAAACCACTGACTGTTAACATATCAGCTGAACTCTGACCTGAGAGTCTTCAGTTCACAGTGTGGACTCTCCAGTCCAGCAGATACCAGCTTCACTCCTGAATCCTTCAGGTCGTTGTTACTCAGGTCCAGATCTCTCAGACTAGAGGACTGGGAGCTGAGGACTGAGGACAGAGCTTCACAGCTTCTCTCTGACAGGTTGCAGCCACTCAGCCTGGGGAAAGATCAGCAGTGAACACAAAGAGTTTTATTCTCATGTCTCAACCTGTTCCTAGTTAATGTAGTTTGATCTCCACTTACAGAGCTTTCCTGGAGGCTTTGACCACTGGCAGCAGCTTCAGAAGAGCCTCCTCTGAAGCTGAGTATTTCTGCAGGTCAAACTCTTCCAGATCATCTTCTGATGACAGTAAGATGAAGACCAGAGCTGACCACTGAGCAGGAGACAGATTATCTGTGGAGAGACTTCCTGATCTCAGGGACTGTTGGATCTCCTCCACTAGAGAACGATCATTCAGTTCATTCAGACAGTGGAACAGGTTGATGCTTTTCTCCGGAGACGGGTTCTTTCTTATCTTTTCTTGATGTATTTCACTGTTTTCTGGTTGATCTCTGAGCTACTTCCTGTCTGCGTCACCAGGCTCGTAGGAGTTTCTGATTGGTCTGCAGTGAAAGACCCAGGAGGAAGCGGAGGAACAAGTCCAGGTGTCCGTTTGGACTCTGTAAGGCCTGTCCACAGCACTCTGGTAGAGATCTGTTAGTTTAGGTTTGGATATAAAGACTTTAGGCAGCCAGGAGTTTGTTGGTTCTTCTGCAGCAGGTTGACTCCAGAGTTGATGAAGGTCAGATGGACATGAAGAGCAGCCAGAAACTCCTGAACGCTCAGATGGACGAAGCAGAACACTGTGTTCTTGTACGTTCCTCTCTCCTCTCTAAAGACATGTGTGAACACTCCTGAGTACACTGAGGCTGCTCTGATATCGATGCCACACTCTCTCAGGTCGGACTCATAGAAGATCAGGTTGCCTTTCTGCAGCTGCTCAAAAGCCAGTTTTCCCAGAGACTCCATCATCTTCATCCTGCTCTCTGGACTCCTGTGTGGATCTGTCTCAGCTCCTCCATCATACTTGACGTTCACTTTGGACTGAACCACCAGGAAGTGGATGTACATCTCAGTCAGGGTCTTGGGCAGCTCTCCTCCTCAGTTTTCAACATGTCCTCCAGAATTGAAGCAGAGATCCAGCAGAAGACTGGGATGTGGCACATGATGTGGAGGCTTCGTGAGGTCTTGATGTGGGAGATGATGGTGCCGGCCGGCTCCTGATCTGTGAATCTCTTCCTGAAGTACTCCTCCTTCTGTGGGTCAGTGAACCTCGGACCTCTGTCACCATGTCCACACTCAGTGATCTGATTGGCTGCTGCAGGTCGTGTGGTTATCCAGAGGCGAGCAGAGGGAAGCAGCTTCCCCCTGATGAGGTTTGTCAGCAGCCGATCCACTGAGGTGGACTCTGTGACATCAGTCAGGATGTCAGTGTTGTGGAAGTCCAGAGGAAGTCGACACTCATCCAGACCGTCAAAGATGAACACAACCGGGAACTGATCAAACATGCAGATTCCTGCCTCTCTGGTTTCAGAGAAGAAGTGATGAACAAGTTCCACCAAGCTGTACTTGTTCTCTCTCACCACATTCAGCTCTCTGAAGGTGAATGGAAATATGAACTGGATGTCCTGGTTGGCTTTGCCTTCAGCCCAGTCCAGAGTGAACTTCTGTGTTAAGACTGTTTTCCCAATGCCAGCCACACCCTTTGTCATCACTGCTCTGATTGGTTTACCTCTTTCAGTTGAGCCTTTAAAGAGGTCTTCTTGTCTGATGGGTGTTTCTGATCTGTCTGGTTTCCTGGATGCTTGTTCGATCTGTCTGATCTCGTGTTCCTTGTTGACCTCTGTGGTGTGTCCCCTGGTGATGTAGATCTCCGTGTAGATTTTATGTAGGGATTGATTTTTCCATAAATTTGATATTTTCATATGTTTTCTTCAGGTTTGATTTGAGTTCACCTTGGCACTTAGTGAGAATATCTGAATGAATAAGGAACATTTACACGAAAGACACATCAAAATATTTCCTTCTAATTGGACCAAAATAGCAGGTTATTTTCCTTATATCAAGTCACTGGATCGTGTTGCATAATTATCTGTACATTGTCCAGTATAAGTTCCACCCCACAGAGAACCATCAGTTTTCCCACAGAGAACCATGGCCCTAAACCTGACTGACTCTTATTCCTGCTGCTGGGAGATGAGGCACGATACCAGCAGATCCCAACACCCACTGAGGGTGTGGACACAGCTCTCTCTCCAGTTATACAGGAAGTGGATGGCTCTTACTGTGTCGCAGTATACTCCTGCAGTAGCCTACCATCTACAAGACACCCTGGGGGGTCACAGTAATAACCCGTCCCTTCCTCCCCAAGTCATGTTGGACGGCAAATGATACCTCCTTCCACCTGTAGGGGGCTGGGCCGTTAGTAATGACTAGGACAGAATCTGCAGTGAGCAATCCCAGTGAGGCTGAGCAATGTGCTCCTCTGATGTTTAGAGCTTACCCTACAGTCCCCTTTAAAGCATGGACAATGACACTGTCTGCCTCCATGCAACATTGAACAGGAATTTAAATCACAACTGTCCAATCCTATGTCAGGACAAACCTCCACAGTGTGTCCCTGTGGCCCCTTCTGACCACCTGAGCAACAACAGCTGTTCTCCAAGCCCTCAGCTCTGCCTCCTGAACTCAGTGTGCATCAGTCCCATTCAACATCCTGAGACTGAGTCAGCAGCTAACCTACACTGTGGAAAACAGCCGGGGTTTATCCATGACTCCCCCTCCTGAGATATCTGACAGTTCGGCAGGACAAACCTCATTCCTAACAGAATTGCCGTTTCCTGGGAAAACGTAGCACTCAAGGACTCACTGCCATTTCAGAGCCCACTGATGACTTTCTGGTCATTCCTCTGATCCATCCCTCCCCAACACTGGCTTTAAGCATCACCCACTTGTATTACATATCTCCAATGTCCCACCAGGAGAAACTCGTTGATATAGCATTGGTGGTTCAGTGGTAGAATTCTCCTTCTTAATAAGATCGGCTGGCGCATCATAATGACGTTGGATAGTGTCAGTGCGGTCGGATTCTCAAAGCACAGCAGTCTCTTTCCCTAAGTCCTATCATTAACCCCAAGATGTTTCACAAAGGTTAAGGAATTGTGGTTAGGAAGAGACGAAAGGCGATATATTTTGGAAGGTAATTGGATTCCTAAAATGCTGATCTATAAAGGTTCTACTACCCCTCACCTGGAACCAACAGGGTGACCCTGCCAGAAACTAGTGACCCTGACCTCTCTGCTTTCAGGGGTACCTCAGCCCCAACACCATGTGGAGGTGATGGTTCTCTGAGGGGTATATCAGGAGTCTAAAAACATGATGCATGGCTGTGAAAAATAAAAAAAATTATATTTATATATATAGCTATATTTTGGTACACTCTTTTTAAAGACCTACCTTTAGGGTCTGATGAGGATTCTGATGAGGATTCTGATAATGCCTCTAATAGATCATTCCTCGGGATCTCCTTCAAAACTTCTCTGGTCACTTTAATGTCGTTTGCCGTAGTACGTACGCATCAGATCCACTGTTTCCATCCGGTCTGCTTTCTCTAGTTCACTCTTTGGGATTCCTGGGAGTTCTAGGACCTTCTTCTCCAGGTGCCACTTGAATTCTTTAAATTCCTCTTCCTTCAAATCTTTTAAAGTTTTTAATAGGACTTTAGGTGTCTCCATCTTTTCTACCTGCAGAGCAAAGATACCAAGAAAGAAAATATTTATCTTATATCTTACGGGATCCAAAGAACAGCTGCCATGTGACTTTGAATGGTGTTACGACCCTGGGTCGTTATGTCATTTGTGTGCAGATATTTCTTCTTCCTCCTGTGTCTGTGTGGCTGCGTGTATGGCAAGCCATTTGAGTATTTATTCCATATCCTTGATATCAGACGGCAGCTGCCTGCACTAGTTGGCTCTTTGATTTCACTTGTTAGATATATGGTCAAACTAGTGGCACTCTGCTTTACTAGTTAAATAAAACATTACACTAGTCACTTTTTTCAGCAACTAGTGGCACTTTTGTCCGACTAGTTAGCACATAAGCCTTACTAGTGACGCCAGGAGCAGCACTAGTAGCACCAAAGTCCCAACTTGTAAGCTTTTTGATGAACTAGTGGCCTCTGACCGTACTAGTGACGCTAAAAGTCTTACAAGTTAACTAGTGCGCTGCAAAAGCTCTGACATGTTAACTAGTTACACAAAAAGCACAACTAGTTAACTAGTGGCATACATTTGTCTGCACTAGTTAACTAGTAACACCCAGAATCACTCACTAGTTAACTAGTAAAGGCGCAAGGTTCACTAGTTAACTAGTTGACGCCTCTTTTGACCTTACTAGTTAACTAGTGGGGCTCAAAATGTCTACACGTTAACTAGTGAACCCTTTGCCCTTTACTAGTTAACTAGTGAGATACATTTAAATTCCACTAGTGAACTAGTGAGGCTCAAAATGTTCACTAGTAGCACTAGTGGATCCCAAATGTGCACTAGTCGCACTAGTGGATCCCAAATGTGCACTAGTAGCACTAGTGGATCCCAAATGTGCACTAGTCGCACTAGTCGCACAGAATGCTAATGAGGAGGAGGGGAAAGAAGGCATCGAGCTCTCCTATTGGCCCTAAGCTATAGAGCGCCACCCAGCCCAAATAGTTTCTTTAAGAGCTTAAATACACTGTGTTTTAAAATACAATATGACCATATTTACAAAAACATTTTATTAAGCTGCAATTTGAAAGGTGCTTGGATTAGAATAGCATTGTGATAACAGAGTGACATTAGTGATGGATAGAAAGAGGAAGTTACCCTCTTCTGATCACAGCTTTGAGAGATCGCCGTGACTTCCGTAAATATTAGTCTAAGGCAAAATATGGAGAGGTTGTTTATCATACAGATCTATCGTTATCCTGATTTTAAGATCTGTCCAGTGTTTCTGCTTTATTAATTTCATGAGCACCGCTTATAAAATGTCCCACGATCATATACTTTTGTGTCTCGAGTGCCGGTGTTCTCACACACAAGCATACGCACACTCGCACCAACAAAAACACACACACAAAGCGGAACAAAGCAGAAACAGAAACATGTATTTTTCTAAAACACACACTGACTGACTTCCCACGGACAATATGTTAACAGGAGGCACTAAATACCGACTGATACCTCACGTCTTCCAGACGTAGCTAAAAACATTGCAGGAGAATGCTCTCCCTCACAGAGCTGAACTGACCAATCAGAATCTAGGTCCCGCCTGCTTCATTTGCATATGGCTGACTAGTGAACGTGTTGGCCATATGAACGACAACTAGTTAACTAGTGGATACATATTGCAACTTACACGTTAACTAGTGAAGGCAAAATGTGCACTAGTCGCACTAGTTGAAGCGTCTTTTGGTCTTACAAGCTGACTAGTGAGGCTCAAAATGTGCACTAGTTAACTAGTGAGGTCCAAATTGTCCACTAGTTGCACTAGTACAATTGTTTGTACCTTACTAGTTAACTAGTTACACACACTTTATCTCACTAGTTAACTAGTGGAGCCTTAGAGGAGTCACTAGTAAACTAGTGACACCAATGTTTTCTTACTAGTTAACTAGTGGAGGGCATTTTTTCTCACTAGTGAGGTTCTGTTATGAACATGTTAGGCTTTGACCTTACATGTTACGCATTTTTCTTACATGTAAGGCCTTTCCTTCGACTAGTTTGGCTTTTTGTGCACTAGTGAGCAACTGTATGCAACTAGTGAGATGTTGAATCGACATGTATGGCTTTTTCCTAAACTAGTGGATATGTTGAGCCCACTAGTTGTGGTTTTCTTCTCACTAGTTCAACACAATGACTTACTAGTTGACATGTACGTGCAACTAGTTAACTAGTGAATTGTCAAAAAATGCACTAGTCAAATGTATGACTTTGAAACAATTCACTAGTTAACTAGTTGCACGTACATGTCAACTAGTTAGCCATTGTGTTGAACTAGTGAGAAGAAAACCACAACTAGTGGGCTCACAATATCCACTAGTTTGGGAAAAAGCCATACATGTCGAATCAACATCTCACTAGTTGCATACAGTTGCTCACTAGTGCACAAAAAGCCAAACTAGTCGAAGGAAAGGCCTTACATGTAAGAAAAATGTGTAACATGTAAGGTCAAAGTCTAACATGTTCATAACAGAACCTCACTAGTGAGAAAAAATGCCCTCCACTAGTTAACTAGTAAGAAAAACATTGGTTTCACTAGTTTACTAGTGACTCCTCTAAGGCTCCACTAGTTAACTAGTGAGATAAAGTGTGTGTAACTAGTTAACTAGTAAGGTACAAACAATTGTACTAGTGCATCTAGTGGACAATTTGGACCTCACTAGTTAACTAGTGCATATTTTGAGCCTCACTAGTCAGCTTGTAAGACCAAAAGACGCTTCAACTAGTGCGACTAGTGCACATTTTGCCTTCACTAGTTAACGTGTAAGCTGCAATATGTATCCACTAGTTAACTAGTTGCCGTTCATATGGCCGACACGTTCACTAGTCAGCCATATGCAAATGAAGCAGGCGGGACCTAGATTCTGATTGGTCAGTTCAGCTCTGTGAGGGAGAGCATTCTCCTGCAACGTTTTTAGCTACGTCTCGAAGACGTGAGGTGCATCAGTCGGGTATTTAGTGCCTCCTGTTAACATATTGTCCGTGGGAAGTCAGTGTGTGTTTTAGAAAAATACATGTTTCTGTTTCTGCTTTGTTCCGCTTTGTGTGTGTGTTTTGTTGGTGCGAGTGTGCGTATGCTTGTGTGTGAGAACACTGGCACTCGAGACACAAAAGTATATGATCGTGGGACATTTTATAAGCGGTGCTCATGAAATGAATAAAGCAGAAACACTGGACAGATCTTAAAATCAGGATAACGATAGATCTGTATGATAAACAACCTCTCCATATTTTGCCTTATACTAATATTTACGGAAGTCACGGCGATCTCTCAAAGCTGTGATCTGAAGAGGGTAACTTCCTCTTTCTATCCATCACTAATGTCACTCTGTTATCACAATGCTATTCTAATCCAAGCACCTTTCAAATTGCAGCTTAATAAAATGTTTTTGTAAATATGGTCATATTGTATTTTAAAACACAGTGTATTTAAGCTCTTAAAGAAACTATTTGGGCTGGGTGGCGCTCTATAGCTTAGGGCCAATAGGAGAGCTCGATGCCTTCTTTCCCCTCCTCCTCATTAGCATTCTGTGCGACTAGTGCGACTAGTGCACATTTGGGATCCACTAGTGCTACTAGTGAACATTTTGAGCCTCACTAGTTCACTAGTGGAATTTAAATGTATTTCACTAGTTAACTAGTAAAGGGCAAAGGGTTCACTAGTTAACGTGTAGAAATGTTGAGCCCCACTAGTTAACTAGTAAGGTCAAACGAGGCGTCGACTAGTTAACTAGTGAACCTTGTGCCTTGACTAGTTAACTAGTGAGCGATTCTGGCTGCCACTAGTTAACTAGTGCAGACAAATGTATGCCACTAGTTAACTAGTTGTGCTTTCTTTTGTGTAACTAGTTAACATGTCAGAGCTTTTGCAGCGCACTAGTTAACTTGTAAGACTTTTAGCGTCACTAGTACGGTCAGAGGGCCACTAGTTCATCTAAAAGCTTACACGTTGGGACTTTGGCGCTACTAGTGCTGCTCCTGGCGTCACTAGTAAGGCTTATGTGCTAACTAGTCGGACAAAAGTGCCACTAGTTGCTGAAAAAGAGTGACTAGTGGAATGTTTTGTTTAACTAGTAAAGCAGAGTGCCTAACTAGTTAGACAATATGTCTAACTAGTGAAATCAAAGAGCCAACTAGTGCAGGCAGCTGCCGTCTAACATCCAGGAAATGGAATAAATACTCAAATGGCTTGCCATAGCTGAGCGAACAATCCTCCGTGTTTGAACCTATGGCAAGCCATTTGAGTATTTATTCAATTTCCTGGATGTTAGACGGCAGCTGCCTGCACTAGTTGGCTCTTTGATTTCACGAGTTAGACATATTGTCTAACTCGTGAAATTGTTTCAAAGTCATACATTTGACTAGTGCATTTTTTGACAATTCACTAGTTAACTAGTTGCACGTACATGTCAACTAGTTAGCCATTGTGTTGAACTAGTGAGAAGAAAACCACAACTAGTGGGCTCACAATATCCACTAGTTTGGGAAAAAGCCATACATGTCGAATCAACATCTCACTAGTTGCATACAGTTGCTCACTAGTGCACAAAAAGCCAAACTAGTCGAAGGAAAGGCCTTACATGTAAGAAAAATGTGTAACATGTAAGGTCAAAGCCTAACATGTTCATAACAGAACCTCACTAGTGAGAGAAAATGCCCTCCACTAGTTAACTAGTAAGAAAAACATTGGTGTCACTAGTTTACTAGTGACTCCTCTAAGGCTTCACTAGTTAACTAGTCAGATAAAGTGTGTGTAACTAGTTAACTAGTAAGGTACAAAGAATTGTACTAGTGCAACTAGTGGACAATTTGGACCTCACTAGTTAACTAGTGCACATTTTGAGCCTCACTAGTCAGCTTGTAAGACCAAAAGACGCTTCAACTAGTGCGACTAGTGCACATTTTGCCTTCACTAGTTAACGTGTAAGCTGCAATATGTATCCACTAGTTAACTAGTTGCCGTTCATATGGCCAACACGTTCACTAGTCAGCCATATGCAAATGAAGCAGGCGGGACCCAGATTCTGATTGGTCAGTTCAGCTCTCTGAGGGAGAGCATTCTCCTGCAATGTTTTTAGCAACGTCTCGAAGACGTGAGGTATCAGTCGGGTATTTAGTGCTCATGAAATGAATAAAGCAGAAACACTGGACAGATCTTAAAATCAGGGTAACGATAGGTCCGTATGAAGATAAACAACCTCTCCATATTTGCCAAGACTAATATTTACGGAAGTCACGGCGATCTCTCAGCCCAGTTAAGGGGAAAGTTAAGGGAAATTTAATTTACAGCGCTGAGCGAACAATCCTCCGTGTTTGAACCTCTTAAATCGCTGCACAGCCGATTTATTTGGACTGGATTGTCCCAGAGAGTCTAAAGATTCTTTATAACACAGTTTGAGATTTGTGAAACCTTAATTCTATTTGTGAACATTTTAAAAAGGGAGATTTCAGTGCTTTTTTCGCATCTAGACCACACACAACCATGCAGGGCCGGCCCTAGACATTTTGGTGCCCTAGGCGAGATTATGATTTGGTCCCCCCCCCCCGCAAGCAATACACAATAGAACAGTGGTTCTCAACTGGTGGGTCGCGACCCAAAAGTGGGTCGCGGACCCGTTTCGAGTGGGTCGCGGATGTGTGAGTGAAGAAAAAAAAGTTGAAAATTTTTTTTTGAATTTTTTTATATGAATAAAGAAAGAAATATTTAGTAATTTTGCTTAATTTAACCACTACTTTACATTGATAAACTGAAAAAACACAGGTATTGACTATCCTATTATAGTAAAAAAAAAACTACATTTTAACACATTTTGACTTTCACTTTATTGCTACATTTGTATTAATTTGAAGATTTAATTGTTAAATATGTGAATTTCATGTTATAAAAACTGTGTAAAACCATAGAGTTAAAAAAAAACTTGACTGTTAGCATGTTGGGTGCGAATTCCTACCAGAGCACAATTCAGATATAAAATGATACTATAACCCACCAGTAACAGCCTGTGGGTTATATAGGAGACATTTGGCTATGCCATGATACATCTATAAACTAGCTCATAGCTGTCAGCATTCACTGCAGGCAAACCTAATGTGACCATTCACTTATGATTTCTAAGTAGAAGAAGAAGAAGAAGAAGATATCATGTATTCATCACTCAGAGGGAAATGTCTTCCCCCACTCTGTTGTGTTTAAACACATTACACACACAGGGAGGATATACTGTACATGCACAAACACACAGAGCATATACATGCACAAACACAACCACATGCGGATAGGAGAGGGGATCGCAGAGAGGCTGCCAGATAGCCGGCGCCAGGGAGCAGTTTTGGTGTTCGGTGCGTTCACAGCCCAAGTAACATTGACCTGCTGATCTCTTTCAACACAAGAAAAAGTTGTGCCAATTTCTGACATCATTTAGCTTTTCAGATGATCAGAGACGCGAAGCTACCGCAAAGTCACTTGTGCAGCTAACGGTGATTGGCAGACAGTATGCAAAAAACATATTGAGTTTCACTGTAAGCGAAAAATGAAAGGATCTAGAAGTTAAATAACATTAGCATCTTCCCCTAGGCCTTATCACACTAGCATAAGCCCATAACATTGAACATGCTAGCAAGCACTTACAGCCAGCCTACTCTGAATATCAAAACCTTGTTAGCAGTTAGTGCTACCACTATGCTAAATTGGTATTAGCATTGCGATTACAGTAAAGCAACTCTACTAACAAACAACCAACTGTTGTGCGTTCACAACCCAAGTAACATTGACCTGCTGATCTGTTTCAACACAAGAAAAAGCTGTGTACATTTCTGACATCATTTAGCTTTTCAGATCATCAGAGACGTGAAGCTACCGCAAAGTGCCTTGTGCAGCTAACACAGAGTGCATTCTCGTAGCGATTGCTACAACTGCACCATGTTTGTTAGGAAAGTAGCTTTTAGAAATGTATCAATGTTCTAAAATGTGTGACTCAATATTTAAAACACAGTGATTGGCGCACAGTATGCAAAAAACATTTGAGTTTCACTCTAAGTAAAAAATGAAAGGATCTAGAAGTTAAATAACATTAGCATCTTCCCCTAGGCCTTATCACACTAGCATGTACAATTTAGCCCATAACATTGAACATGCACTAACAGCCAGACTCTGAATATCAAAACCGTGTTAGCAGTTAGTGCTACCACTATGCTAAATTGGTATTAGCATTGCAATTACAGTAAAACGAACAATGTTGTCCTTTTAGACGTCTAATAATATCCAACTATTCAATGCATCACATTGAAAGAATAGGCCTTCACCAAAGCATGTTGACAAAGCTAGTAGCTACAGCGAAATACATTTACAATCCAAGTCAATTAACTTAAATATGTATTGTGATAATGTCCCACACAGCTAGTTGGTTACAACAATCTACAGTGATGTCACAGGGATTTCAGGCAGCAGGTAGTTGAAGGTTAAGTACATAAATTCACTTGTTAATCCATTTGCTATGGCTACAACTGCCTCGTGGAACAACAAAGATTTATTTTCTGTTTGTTTAATATAGGAATGCATCTTTGTCTATCACACTTTGCTTCTGTAGATCTCCCATCTGACTTTATTGTGAGCTTGTGTTTTCAAAAAGTAAATTGAGCATGTTTTATGAGACTGAACAGTCTCATGGGGTATTGGACTCTCTTAAAACCCAGGTAGGTGCAGAATAGGTTTCTCAAAAATAAAGCAAACAGGAAGGCAGTACTATGCATGACTAAAAATGATATGTACACGTTGATTAATACCTACTTAACTTGTACTTGGGACAGGACTGCAAAGTACAGATGGGATATTCCTGATCATAATCAAACTTATATAAATGTGCACCAACATTAGTTACATCAGTGTTCTCTATTCTCAATTTAAAAGAATAAACTGACAATAAAGAAGTCTTATAACATATTTTGCTTGTGTCTTTGGAAGGCCTTCAGTGTTTGTTTTATTATTTATCAACTAGTTACATTGTCATTTTGTAAATTAAGAAAATAAAATCCAAAGAATTAAACAATTATAATTGCAATGTAAATAGTTTGCACCCCATTTTTTTACTTTTAAATTAATCTTTATGGTGTGGCGTTACCAATTCTTAAAATAATACAAGGATTGGATGTTCATCAAAGGATTTTCAGGGCAATCGATTTGCAGCCAATCAGAGACGAGACTTCTGCTGCACTTACCCATCATGCTTTGAGGCACTGATACTACAGAGACCACTCAGTTAGCACGCAGGAGGTGAAGATGAAGAGCACTGCACGTGGCTCGCCCAGAGGAGAGGAATCAGCACTTTCAGAGGTAACGGTAAAAACTATTTATCAACGGATTCAAAACACTCAAGACTTAAAACATTGCAAACGTCAAAGTCCTAGCTATGGTATACATTTTGTTTAACGACCGAAAACAAAGTAATGTTAGCTAACGTTACCATAGCTAGGTAGCAGCTAGCTAGCTACGGTAGCAGCTAGCTACCATGCTTTGAAATTGAGCTGTTCTATGCCGTCATTATGCAGGGTGTTAATTTTTATTTTTAATGGTGCTCGAGTGGCTGAGCTGATGTGCAGTGAATGTTTCAGAGTTACTTTTTCGCAATATTATTTAATAAATAGTTTAGCTAGCTAACTAGCATACATTGTCACTAACTCCTAATGTTAGCTCAATCCTTAGTTTTATAATCGATTTTTTTGTGGGCATAATGTTACACACAATGCACATTATCCATATCTTTTAAATCCTATGTTAAGGCTATAATCAGAGGTGGGAGAAGTTCTCTGATCTTGTACTTGAATAAGAGTAGAAGTACTCAGGTCTTATACTTGAAGTGGCAGAGTTCCCGTTAGAATATTTTTTTGCCGGTCAACATGTCCGTTAAAGTTTAAATCTTCCGGACAAAATGAGAAAAGTGCCGGTCAAAGGTCTTCTTATTTATTGAGCTTTTAAACAAATTGATATGATTCGATATTAAACAAACTAATTCTAGTAGATTAACTACATTATTCAAAAGTGTACAGTAATTTATAACACACGGAGCGCTCTCTCTCCCTCTCCTGACAGCCCGTCAGTATCATGCAGCTCGCGGATCCAGTAATGAGCAACCCAGTAAAACTAAACATATCTATAACTAGTTTAGGTAGTTTGAGAGGTAATTAAAATAGCTACGTGATATTCTAACCTGAAGTGTGTTTTGTCCGCTCACCGCTGCAGATGATCATGCAGAGCTGGGTGTCGACTCGTCAGCAGCAGCTGATCTCTTGCTCCGGTCAGATTAGACTTCACTCGCGTTTATGTCCATATCGATCAGATCTAGCTGTTCTAGCTAATGATATGACTACCTGCTTATTAAAAGACACCTAAACAATAAGCGTCGCTATGCAACCGGGTGAGGCCGCAAAGTATAGCGCAGCATTATGCATTTGTTTACATGCCCACCGGAACCCCGAGACATTGCCAACAGATCAACGCACAATCAACCCATACAGGACACTCTTTCTCCACATTAAATGTTAGACATTAGAATTGACTATTCTTGTCTGTCACATACTATTCTTGTCTGTCACATAGTCTGTCACATAAGTGGCGCAACTGATGCGGTATTGTGCTAAAGGGAAATTATTTTGACCGGAGAGATTTCGATTTGCCGGTCTTCAGCATATTTTACCGGTCATAACGGGAACTCTGAGTGGTATTACTGTACTTAAAGCTGCTGCTGTGTTATTTAAGTTATTTTTGCTTAAGCATGTGCAAACTTGTGTCTCTTTTTTTCCCTCAGCTGTTACTGTAGCTGCAGTACCAGTAATTGCAACCTACCAAGAATAAACAGCAGCCAGAGATCCTCAAGTAAGATTTCTTGCCATATTACAAGTGTTATAAATTCTCAATGTCCTATATGGTATTGCTATGCAAACAGTGAAAGGATATGGAAATCATCAAGAGGTGGCTAAAATATGTTTTTCTGCTGACCCTGTCCAGAGCAGTACATTGCTTTGCTTCCAGGTGGTTGCTCGGGGCATCCCGGCCATCAGTGGCGGACTGGCCATCGGGACGTTCGGGGCGAATCCCGATGGGCCGGTCGGGCCACTCGGCCCACTTCGGTACCGGCAGGGGCGGACTGACCATCTGTAGAATCACCGAACGGCCGGGTCGGTTTGCTGTTTTTAAACGGCATCATTGAAGTTAAGCTGACAGGCGACAGAGGTCCACCGTTTCCCAGTCCGCCCCTGCCGGCCATCATCTACTCTAGGTAATACACTGACTATGGATAAGTACCTTTATAAAACCCCACTTTAAACACCCAAACTATCCCTTTATGATGTGACATTTTCTACACTGTTAACATTAGGAAACACTTAAGAAAGAAAAGAAAGCTGCAGGAGCTGATCATTCCTAAAATACAATTGGCCATGTGATCACCAGTAAAAAAAAAAACAATCTGCACTAAATATTTTTTGGATTTATAAATGTTTTGTGACTTTTTCCTGTTGTGTACCTTAAGGGAGTTCTCCCCTGACAGCTGGACAGTACATGATAGCAGAGGACCATCGTCAGTGACAGTGTCCTGAATGTTGTCGACGCCCTGATGCTGATGTTTGCAGCATATTACTGCCTCAACATCAGTTATCGCTCAGAACTGGGAGCTACCCTGGAGTTCTTGCAGAGGTAAGACTTGAATTGTAATTATTAAGTAATTCCATCTTAAACCACAGAGTAGAGGATTGTGCACATTTCTGACACACGATAAGTGCTCCTGACAATACAAGATAATCGAGATAAAAAGATTATTGTGCTGCATTCTGTTTCGCATTATGCTCTCGTTTTGTCTTGGGTTGTAAATTCAGCGTACCCCTTTCCTTTGCAGTGGTGTGCTTTGGCTCCTCCCTAAAAGCTCAAACTCACTCTTAGCCAATCGGTGGTATGTTTACTTCAGCTCAATGAAAATGACGGAAAGAGGGCCCTTTGTGGACAACAAAAGAAAACCTGGTATTATTGCAGTGAACAAACACATTAGAACTTCTTTCGGTTAACTACGATGCTTTTACACCGCTCACTCTGCTACTGACACGCACCTCATCTGCCCCAGTTACACACAAACCTCTCAAGATGGGACTCGTAGCTACCCACATTCAAATGATCTTCAAGTGACCGCTTGCTCCTGTTTACAGACCTGCTGCGATACTGTCCAGTGTGATAGTGATGCCAAGTGACGACTTTATATAACAAAACTATTCAAACCAATGCTTTAAATGCACAGATATGATCATAACAGTTAATGAAAAGTACATTTAAGAGTAGCATTGCCCTTTGACTTCAAGCTGTATAACTGTAAAGACAATTAATGGCTGTATCATCCACAGAATGTGTAATTAAACACTAAATGTAAGTGTACTTCTGTCTTAACAGGTGCCTATTCAAGATCAATCCGGACAATGGGACTAGAGTGGAGAGGAAGGAATACAAACAAAAACAGCACTCGATAAAGGTGCATTCATTAATTACAAACGTCGCTGACTTTGAATGGAGAGAGTTGAAACACATAGTCATGTACACACGCACGCACATAACTGGTAGATTTCTTTAGTGTTTATAATCGTTATCTTTTGAACAAAATGTTGGCTATTGTTAAATGTTGAAATGTTTCATTGCCGGTCTATTCTGCTTTATTATTACTTAAAATATATTTTATTTATTGTTTTTATTTTTGATGTATATTATTTTCAATAATATATTGTATATATTTGTGATTTTTTTTCTACAAAACATCGGACAGTTAATGTAAACTTGGGCTTTTGCAAAGTAAAATGACATGTTTACTTTGTGTTTTACATGTAAATGGTCTTAGATTTCATGAAGTTTGCTGACGACACGACCGTCATCGGCCTGATCACCGACGGCGACGAGACGGCGTACAGAGAGGAGGTCGAAAACCTGACATCTTGGTGCCAGGATAACAACCTCCATCTCAACGTCAGCAAAACAAAGGAGCTGATTGTGGACTACAGGAAGCAGCAGGAGAGGGACACGCCCCCATCGCCATCAATGGGACTACGGTGGAGAGAGTCAGCAGCTACAGGTTCCTTGGGGTCCACATCACTGAGGACCTGACTCATCACTGAGGACCTGACATGGACTCATCACACTAACACCATCACCAAAACAGCGGCTCTTTAAAAACAAAATTGTATTAGTCAATTTATTGAACATGTTAGAAACAAAACAAACAATAATATTTATCGTATTTTAGCTTAAAAACGTTTCTGGTCAGGTCCTGCTCGGAACCATTCAGGATTTGGTTTCTAAATAAGAGTTTTAGTTTAGATAAAGTTGCACAGTATTTCAGCTCATCATTACAGTTATTCCACAGATGAACACCTTCTGTTGTGATGCAATGACGTTTGGAATTTGTTCGAATGGGTGGTTTTAAAAAGATGCAGTTTCCTCTCAACATGTGTATGTTTTCTCTCCGTGTGAAAAGTCCCTGGACATTATGATCTAATTGTTCTGCAGGCTGAGGAAGTTCAACATGGACTCCAGGATACTCTGCATCTGCTACAGGTGCACCATAGAGAGTATCCTGACTGGCTGCATCACGGCCTGGTACGGCAGTGCAATCATATTCCGTTTACTTGCATATAGACTCTTCTTGCGCTATTTCTATTCTATTTTATTTGTTCTATGTTCTATATATATGTTGCACTGTTGGAGGAGCCTGTGACTTCAGTTGTTCATTGCCATGTCTACACTGAAGCTAATGTACAAATGACAATAAAGCCTTGAATCTTGAATTTACGTATTTTTTCAAATGACAACTAATCTTCTTTCTTTCAGCTTTTTTTGATCATTTAAAAAATATTTATTCAGATTTTCTAGAGGTGTATAACTCTATTCTAACAATTAATATATGTTAAAAGAAAAAGATTTCTTTTTTGGCAAAACATGTGATAGTTAATGTAAACTAAGGCTTATCTCCGTATTTTATTTTACAGTTTTTTTTCCTTTTTCTAACGGACATTTCTGGCGCCCCCGTAGCCAGAACATTTCCGTTTTTTTACAATTTTTTTTTTTACAGTGGTCACAAAAACCAAACATTTTTAGATTTGTAGGGTTTTAGATTAGGACCTGGTCCAATGTGGTCTAGATAAAAAGCACTAAAATCTCCCTTTTTTACATTTTTACAATAGAATTAAGGTTTCACAAATCTCAAACTGTGTTATAAAGAATGTTTAGCCTCTGGGATAATCCAGTCCAAATAAATCAGCTATGCAGCTATTTAAGAGGTTCAAACACGGAGGATTGTTCGCTCAGCGCTGTAAATTAAATGTTCCTTAACTTTCCCCTTAACTGCCAAATCGGAAGCTCTGAATCGGAAGCCAACCGAAGAGGTTATTCCATCTTTCTATCCATCAATAATGTCACTCTGTTATCACAATGCTATTCTAATCCAAGCACCTTTCAAATTGCAGCTTAATAAAATGTTTTAAAGAGGATCTATATTCCTGTCTGCAGTCCTAAGGCAACTTTCTCATTTAAGAAAGTCTTCAATGTTCTTACCTAATTTGATAAACAGTCATATGATCATAATTACAAAAATACTTTTGTTTTATATTTGTGTAAATATGGTCATATTGTATTTTAAAACACAGTGTATTTAAGCTCTTAAAGAAACTATTTGGGCTGGGTGGCGCTCTATAGCTTAGGGCCAATAGGAGAGCTCGATGCCTTCTTTCCCCTCCTCCTCATTAGCATTCTGTGCGACTAGTGCGACTAGTGCACATTTGGGATCCACTAGTGCTACTAGTGCACATTTGGGATCCACTAGTGCGACTAGTGCACATTTGGGATCCACTAGTGCTACTAGTGAACATTTTGAGCCTCACTAGTTCACTAGTGGAATTTAAATGTATCTCACTAGTTAACTAGTAAAGGGCAAAGGGTTCACTAGTTAACGTGTAGAAATGTTGAGCCCCACTAGTTAACTAGTAAGGTCAAACGAGGCGTCGACTAGTTAACTAGTGAACCTTGTGCCTTGACTAGTTAACTAGTGAGCGATTCTGGCTGCCACTAGTTAACTAGTGCAGACAAATGTATGCCACTAGTTAACTAGTTGTGCTTTCTTTTGTGTAACTAGTTAACATGTCAGAGCTTTTGCAGCGCACTAGTTAACTTGTAAGACTTTTAGCGTCACTAGTACGGTCAGAGGGCCACTAGTTCATCAAAAAGCTTACACGTTGGGACTTTGGCGCTACTAGTGCTGCTCCTGGCATCACTAGTAAGGCTTATGTGCTAACTAGTCGGACAAAAGTGCCACTAGTTGCTGAAAAAGAGTGACTAGTGGAATGTTTTGTTTAACTAGTAAAGCAGAGTGCCTAACTAGTTAGACAATATGTCTAACTAGTGAAATCAAAGAGCCAACTAGTGCAGGCAGCTGCCGTCTAACATCCAGGAAATTGAATAAATACTCAAATGGCTTGCCATATTAGACAATATGTCTAACAAGTGAAATCAAAGAGCCAACTAGTGCAGGCAGCTGCCGTCTAACATCAAGGATATGGAATAAATACTCAATGGCTTGCCATATGCTACTAGTGCTGCTCCTGGCGTCACTAGTAAGGCTTATGTGGTAACTAGTCGGACAAAAGTGCCACTAGTTGCTGAAAAAGAGTGACTAGTGTAATGTTTTATTTAACTAGTAAAGCAGAGTGCCACACTAGTTTGACCATATATCTAACAAGTGAAATCAAAGAGCCAACTAGTGCAGGCAGCTGCCGTCTGACATCAAGGATATGGAATAAATACTCAAATGGCTTGCCATATGCTTGTGAGTAAGCAGGTGGTGCCCGGTAGCTGATTGGCTGCCCTCGACAGGCTGATTGGTCCACCTGAGGAGACGGGAGCATTTAAGCTGCAGCCGTGCAGTTCCTCATCAGACAGTTACAGAGGCTGTACATCAAGCTTTACATCACAGGTAGCCCCTCCTCTCAGATATTCAGGAACCTTGTTGGAGCCTCAACAGGACCGGATCAGCCCAGAATGTTCCCCACAGCCCCAGAACCACACAGAAACCCAGTGTGTTGACCCCTAAATATGTGTTAGTGTGTCACAGTGTATCACAGCACACACAAACAGTCACTTCAATGTACATCCACAGGTAATGTACAGCCCAGCCCCCCACAATATATCCCACACAATATTTTCAAGGCTCTTCAGTGAAACCAGGTCAGTGTTGGAAGACGGGCCCTACACACTCCTTCCCTTATTCAGACTATTAAAAGTTAGACATAAAAACAGTCACGAGTTGTTAGACCTGTTCTGACACGCCGTGCATTTTTCTCTGATGACGAGAACTCAGATAACAATCAGACTGCAACTCATTCTGCCTGAAACACTGACAACAGTACATGGAGATCTTTCTAAACTCATTCTGCTTTCACTCAGAGAGAAACCCGACACAATATTTCAGACAGATGTTCAAACAGACCCTGGATATGTTTGAGTTATCTTAACTAACCCTAACAAACGACATCTCGCTAAGTGGTCCTACGACGCTGGTTATCAACTCAGTAAATCAACCAGGGTTTCACAAACATGGACAACCGTACTGACAGCGCAGCGTCATACTTCATGATTGAATAGTAAACTATCATGTTAGACAAATATGAAGACGTTCAACTTTTAACATCCATGACTTAAACACTTTATCCAGGATAAAAGCCACACAGTTGCACCTGCAAGGTGAATATAGAACAGCTGGTAAAAAAAAAACTACCAAGTGTTTGAATGCATTCATTAACAGTTTTATGATATCACTGCCTGTCTACTCACAGACTCTCTTCAGATATACTCACAGACTCTCTTCAGGTGAGAAGGAAACTCTGCTCATTTCTTCCTCTTCAGTCCTGAGTCTGCCTGCATCTGATCTGAGGACGCCTTCACACCATAGACTGTATATATAAAGCTTCACACCCTCAGAAATCCAGAGAGTAAAAACACGTCAGAGTCACGTGGAAACCGGCCTTACAGGTTGTAGCTGTCAGCCTGCCAGACCTCACCTCCCTGATTCAGACTATTAAGCAGTGGCGGCCGGCCCATAGGGGCGCTAGGGGCGCCGCCCCCCCCCTCTTCCCACATAAACATTTAAATTAAAAAAATATGTATTTAAAAAATATATTTTTTATTTTTATTTTTAATAAACAAGGTAAATATTATATAATTGGTATCAGTAAAATGTATAATCTACAATAAAATCTCGTTTAAAATTGTGTTACGATGTCTAAAGTTACTGATAAGTCGCATGTTTCCTGCCTGGCCTTGCCCGTGTATCATTACCCTCTCTCGTCTGGGCGCGAGCACAGCGCCCAGACGAGTGCAGCAAGTGCAGCAGAAGCCAACTGTTGCTATCTTTAAACTATGCCGCCGAAACATAATTTCAGCCAATCAGCGTCGTCAAATCTGATGGTCACAGGGCGCCTACGTCAGCGCCCGGTGCAGTCTGTGAGTTGTTTGGACTCGTATCCAAGGAGACAAAACATGAAGCTCTCATACACTCTGGAAGCTATCATTAGCAGCTAATGAAAACTCAGTTTTTGACTGAAAAAATTATTGATGATCCATAATTCCATTTTTCAAAGTGACAGACACATTGGATTAACCTATGGATTAACCTTCAGCCGCGTTTTTCTCGTTTTTGATCAGAATAACAGCAAAAGGTGAGCATATCTCCGTGTTTTGCTACCTAAAGCTACGTTGTGTGATGTCTGTATTTGCTTCCCCTGTCGCGAGTTGTGATCGCTCAGTGATGATACTTATATTTCTAGAATCTGTGGAATCTCAGTTTGTTAGCTAAGCTTGTGTGTGCATATCCGATAAGTATATCGATTGATTGATACCTAGAGTGCGTTAGCATTTTTTCGCTCAGGGCTCATTTAGACGCTTCTTGTGAGACTTGTGTTTTGTTTCGGTAAACATGGTTCATATCATCAGTTACAGTAGCTGCGTTTCTTCCCGTTAAATGAGTAGGACACATGAATAGTTTATTACATTTTAAGAAGCCCTGAGACACAGTTTCGTGAGAAAAAAAACGGGGGGAAAAAGCCCCTTAACAGGTTAAATGGGAATTAAATCATTTAAAGTAATTTTGAGTGTTCCCAAAGCCCTGGTGTTCTGCAGTTTGTGTGGGCCTACTGTACTGTTACACAGTTTATGCTGCAGAAACTATGTCCAGGACAAGGTGTTTGGAAGTTTTGGAAGATTCATAGCTAACCACACTGAAGATTATGGAGGTATTGATCAGTCTTCTCATATTTTTAAGCCCCCCCCCCCCCTCTAACATCACCAGAAGTCATAATTTAAGGGGTCTTTTCTCAAAAAATGTTTACCGCCCTAGTATTGTTTGGTCACCATTTCCACAGCCCAACCTAAAATATTTTCCACCAGCCGCCACTGGTGAGTACCATGAATTGATGCCTCGGATATGAGTCTGTCGGCCTGGTTCTTCGGGGCACTCTACAGCTCAGTGCTGATATGGATCAGAGTCGGAGCCCCCCTTCTCCCGGTAAATTGAATTTACCCAGTGGTGTTGAACGATGATGGAGCCTCCCATCCCAAAAAAAAGCGTACCTTTCAATCGATTTTAATCGATTTCAATCTGCTTGTGTCTCCACAGGCTTGACTGATTGACTTCCATTCCAAGATGCTGTCCGAATTCCCGCTGTGTCGCCTGCAATACCACGCTCTCCCGAGGCACTTGGTGGTCAGGCACCTAGTCCTCAATAAAGATCGCAACATTCTCCTACGCATGTCAAATGGAAGAATTAACATTCGCTTGGAGCCCTGCTCTGTTGTTGGTTGTTCATACCATGGCACCAGGCTGGACCGGCATATCAATTGTGACCACCCGGAGCTCAGCCAAAAAGAAGCAGACTTGGTACTGCAAGAACTGAAACGCAAGACGGGGCTTAAAATGCTGAAGGAGCTCCGGGAGATAGACCCCCCAGTACAAATGATAACGACACTGGATGTCGAAGATGGTGCTCATGGTGCTGGGGGGCAAGACACGCGCACAGCCCTTATGAGGCATCTGAACAGCGTGTAAATTGTACATTGTAAACATTTTGACAATAAAGCTGATCTTTTGTACAGTGCTTTTGTTTCTCTCTTTTATTTTCCAGTCAAGACAGGCAACATTACAATAGTGTACAGTGTGGCAATATAATAACAATAAACTGTGCCAGGTGTGTTGTATGCACAGTAAATAGGCTCAGCAGCAAACCCACCTTTATTATATATATATATCTTCCTGAGACCCACTGCATCCGTCTGCCATAAACACTATGGAAACATACATGTTAGTTTCGGCCCATAGTGGACTCCATTTTGTGTTGTGTAAAATGGGGGGGGAATTAAAAGTTTGCAAATCCCCATGTCCTCCTCAGAGGACAATCATAAAAACATTTAGTTTTAGGTCAAATAATATTTTAAATGATATAATTATCATATTTGTGTATGTGCCCCTGCCATTCCTCCACAAGGTTGCAACATTGATGATAAATAAATGACAAATAAAGCTCAGAGGTTCATGCAACAAATAATAATCCTGTAATATGTATTAAATCCTGCAGAAGAAAGTTTCCCCTCAGCCTTCAGAGGAGGAAGATGTGCAGCATGGTCCGGTGTCTGCAGGAAGTGGAATTGAAATAAATAAAAGTCCACAGAAGAGAGAAGAGTGGGCAACAAGTGCACAGAAAGTTATTTCCATGTGACTAAAGTCTGCATCCTCGATCCTGCCTCCACAGATTCACTGCAGAGGATAGATGTCAAGCTGCTAGTGTGTAAACAAGGCAACTTCCGGGTGTGGATTTCAGAATGAAAGAGCAGCAACAGGTTTGATATCTAAAACACCAATTTACACATTCAAACTAAGTGTTTTTATGATCAAAAAGAGTTGTTATAATGTAGTAGCATTACTGGTGGAAACAACAGGCAGTAAGAGAGTGCTAAACTGCCTAAATTCCTAGTTTTATGTTATGTATTCTTTTATTTTGAAGGAACAGCTAATAGACTTCTGGGATTTTTGTCTTTCTTTCCCGAAAAGTTCACAAACTCTATTTCCTTTATACAAAATATTTAACAAATACTAATGAGGATGTATTCAATTGGACAAAAATAAGATTTTATTGATAATTTTGTTAAATTTACGTGCTACAAAAAGTGTAAACAAGATCACTTCCGGCTGCGGTTTTCAGAATAAAAGAGCAGCAACAGGTTTGACAACTAAAACACAAACTAACTTATACAAACTAACTGTTTATATGATCAAAAAGAGTATTTATAATCTAGTAGCATTACTGGTGGAGACAACAGGCAGTAAGAGAGTGATACACCGCCACTGCTATTAAGAGTTAGATAAAATCAGTCACGACTTGTTAGACCGGTTCTGACACGCCCTGCATTTTTCTCTGATGACGAGAACTCAGACAACAATCAGACTGCAGCTCATTCTGCCTGAAACACTGACAACAGTACATGGAGATCTTTCTAAACCCATTCTGCTTTCACTCAGAGATAAATCCTACATAATATTTCAGACAGATGTTTAGAATCAGCATCAAGAAACATGTGTCCTGTCCAGTGTTGGGCAAGTTAAATGTAATACAGTACATATTATTTATTACTGTCTCTTTTAAGTAATAAGTTACATTACAATATTACTGTCTCTGAAATGTAATGAGTCACACTACTTTTGTCACACTACCAGCTGCTCTTGCAGTAATAAGTAGCACCTTTCTTACTGTCCTAATGTGCACAATGTAGTGACTGCTTTTTCCTCTTTTGTTTTCTTAGTTGTGTTCTCTGTATTTCATATGTCTGTGTTCTGTGTTCTGTGTAACGTTGCTGCCTTCTTGGCCAGGTCAGCATTGAAAATGAGATTTTATCTCAATGCTTTTATCTGGTTAAATAAAGGTTAAATAAAATAAAATAAATAAATGTTATATTACTTTTGAGTTGCTTTCACCAAAATAACCACAAAAGAATGGCTATGTATTTTAAATGCTAATGTAGTTTAGTGCAGCTCATTATACATCCAGTGAAAGGCAATGTGGTATAGCACAATAACTGTGTAGGCCCTTAAGGCTACTAACAACTTACATTGTTACACGGCTAGTTGAATACTCGATTCTGATTGGTCAATTCAGAACACGTGACACGTTGTTAATACAGTAGTACAGACAGTTCAGAGTTTACTGAAGAGTTTAGTGTGTGTTTCAAGAGTTTACTGTGTGTGTGAAGAGTTGAGTGTGTGTGTGTGCAGAGTTGAGTGTGTGTGTGCAGTGTGTGAAGAGTTTAGTGTGTGTGTGAATAGTTTAGTGTGTGGGAGGCGTGTGGTGCAGTGAGAGGCTGTCTTTAACATACTGTCATTCCTTCCTTCATTTCCTATCATACTATCATACATAAATAACTATTCTCTCTCACACACAAAAACAACATCTCTTAAACGCACCATCATACTCTCGTACACACACCACTATCGTCTTTCACAAACAACTATAATCTAATAGAACATTATAATAGTGTATGTGAAAGAGGATAGTAGTATGTGTGTAATCGGTAAACAATGTATGTAAGACAGAATAATAACCTATATAAGAGGGAATAGTATTTCATGTTAATAACAATAGTCATATATGTAAAACAGAATAGCAGTGAATGAAAGGCAGAATAATAGCTTATATAAGAGGTAATAATAGTTCATGTGAATGACTATAGGTATGTGTATAAAACAGAATGATAGGGTGTGTGCATAAGAATAGTTATGAGTGTGAGAGAGTATGATTGAAAAGGAAGTGAGTTTGATTGAAAAGGAAGTTGGACTAAATTCTCAGTTCCTGATTGGCTCTACGTTTTTCGTCTGACGGACACCGCCCAAGAAAGGCAGTAGAATCTTTAATATACAGTCTATGAGTAGAATGCTACTAATTTTCTATATGCAACCTGAAGAGTAAAAGGGTCAAGTCCGTCAGAAAGCAATGACTGTAAGTGTAAGCCTTACACTTACACTGTAAGGATTAGTAAACATGTATTGTGTTTATGTGATGACATTGGAGATGTTTAAACTCAATAGCCTCGTTCACACCGGAGTTATTTCACCGTACTTTCGCGTTAGTTCCGTTAGTACCCCTTATGTCGCGTTCACACCAAAAAGAGCACTTAATCTCGGGAACTTTTACCCCCATTTTTAGTGTCTGCTGAGAGATCGTACTTTCCTTGGGGAAAAAAGTGCCCCAGTTCTGATTGGCTGGGCGAATTGCAAACCGCGCCCGTAAAACTCTGAAATGTTTTGTAGAGCCGCCATTTTATTTGCTCGGTACATAAACCAGCGCACCAACGGAGAGTAGTTTTGTTTTGAAAGCAGTTATGGCAAGCATCAATACATCATCGGAGTGGTGGAGTGATGAGGAGGTGTCGGTGCTTCTGGAAATCTACGCCGAGGACGCGACCCAGGGAATGCTACTGAAGCCAGTACCCAACTCCAAAATGTTCGAGCGTGTTCGAAAAAGTTACTCGAGCTGGGAATCGTGCACAGCGCCACGGCACGCTGGCTAAAATAAAGAGACTCAGGCAGGACTACAAACAAATTAAAGACTATTATAACAAGTGTGGTAACGACCGGAAAACCAGTAAATGGTACGAGCGCTTGGATGCTCTGCTAGGCCACAGACCTTTCTCCGGCACAGCATCGACCTTCGATTCGGGCACGATGGTGTGGGAGGCCGCCGCTCAAACGGCGGATTCAGTGGCCAACGACGACGACCACGACGAAGGTAAAATCAACTACATGCACTGGGTTTTAATCTGCACAATAATGGTCTCAGATGTACTTTTATTTGCTCAGTATCGAGCTAGCCATGCTAGGCTGAACTGGCTAACACCGGCCCCGAGCTGGCTAATACATCTAGCTAGCTAGATATTCTCGGCCGCTATGAAAACGTTTTGACTTGTGAATAACTGTGGTGTTTCTGTAATTTGCTTCACTAACTCATGGCACTAATCGTGTTTTCAGGCGAGGCTGGACAACTCTCAGGATTGGAAACAAGCAAGCTTTCCCTTCCAGATCACAGCGCTTGCTCGTCCCCCTTACCAGCAACCAAACGCAAAGGTACACACACTGTAACTTGGTCTTGAAAGAACGTTACGCATCGAACTGATGTTCACAATCACGTTTATTTCCTTCTTGGCACAATTATGAAACAGCGTGAAAACGTATTCGCCGAGACCGGCGTTTACACATTTTCGCGCCGTTTTTACTCTCTCACAAACATTGTAAACATCCGGGCTAGAGGTCACATGACTTAATAAATAATAGGGCACTTTGAGCTGCAGCTACACACACACACACACACACACACACACACACACACACACACCACACACACCCACACACACACACACACACACACACCACACACACACACCACACACACCACACACACACACACCACACACACACACACACACACACACACCTCAGTGTGTGTGTATATATATATATATATATTTTATGCTATTTGATCCTATATTATCTTCTCCTATACACCTGCATTGTGTACACCAGGGCTATTCAATTGGCGGCCCGCGGCCAAATCCGGCCCCGGGGTGATATTTACTGGCCCTTTGAGTATAATGTTAAAAAGTAATCAATTTTTTTTTTTTTAAGATTTTTTTTAAGATTTTTTTTTTTTTTGTGCCATAGTGCCTTTATTCCAGAGAGGGTGTTACATTGAGATATAGAGGGGTAGACAATGCCTGAAAACTTCGACGGGCTCGGGTTTCGAACCCACCTACTATACTGTAGTGACAACTCCTGTCATTGATTGCATCTCTGCGTGAATGATTAGATCATTTCACCTAAATGAAATCAAATGAACATGTAGGCCTACTGAGTTCTGAACTTGCCATTTAGATCTATAAAGGCCTTGGGGCTATGTTGTTTGATTGAATTAAACAATATATGCACTCCACTATGCTGTTGTAGTATTTACTGTATCTGAAGCTCTTAAATATGATTGCTCATATTTCAAGCTATCTTTTTCCCGGCCCCTTGCTTTGGATCATTTTCATCAACCGGCCCCCATTCCAAACTAATTGAATAGCCCTGGTGTACACTGTCTTGTCCTGGCCTGCACCCTGTCCAATGTTGACTAGTAAACACATTCCTAGTATGTTGTAAAACTACATGGCGACTAAACAGATCTTGTATCTTGCTTATTTTCCCTCTTAGGAAATCGGGCACGGGATGTGAATTTCTTTGACACCGTTGAGGCTTTGGAGGACCGGCGTGCCGTGGTGAAAGAGTCGATGCACGGGGATCAGATGGTGCTGTTAACCAAGGCCCAGGAAACGGAGGACAAGATGCTCACGATGGTGGAGCACCAGGCTGAAGTGTTGAAGTGGCAGATGGAGCACCAGGATGAAGTGTCGGTGCAGCGCCAGGATCGCCAGGATGAAGTGTGGGCGCAGCGCCAGGAGCGCCAGGATGAAGTGTCGGTGCAGCGCCAGGAGCGCCAGGAGCACCAGGATGAAGTGTCGGCATAGAGCCAGGAGCGCCAGGAGCGCCAGGAGCGCCAGGAGCGCCAGGAGCGCCAGGAGCGCCAGGATGAAGTGTGGGCGTAGCGCCAGGAGCGTCAGGATGAAGTGTCGGCACAGCGCCAGGAGCGCCAGGATGAAGTGTCGGCGCAGCGCGAGCGGCGCCAGGAGCACCAGGATGAGCGACAAACCACTTTTCAGATGGGTTTCTGGAAGTGCTTTCCCAGCTAGTGAAAGCCAACAGGTCTTCCTCCCTATAGTTGCCACTGTTAACAATGTCTGCTGCTGAGCCTATCCCTACACCTGGGACAGTTCATTTTGTATTGTTTTTATTAATACTGACACACAACTTGCACTAAGGTGTGTATGCTGCTGAGCCTATCCCTACACCTGGGACAGTTCATTTTATATTATTGTTATTACTGTTATTATATAGTCTTGATACAACTGACACTTTATTTTATATTGATAATGTTAACTTACATGTACAACTTCTATTTTATTTACATTAAAAATGTGAACTTCTATTTACTGTTATGTCTTGAGAGTGCAATAAAGAGAACCTACATGGCGATTAAACAGATCCTGTATCTTGCTTATTTCTCCTGACACTTTATCTTAATGACCTGTGTAGCATCCTATACATCACATGCAAGTGATTATTCTGATACCATCATGTTTCATCGGTTATAAACTGGCAAAGCTTTATTTGTCATTATTTATCATCAATGTTGCAACCTTGTGGAGGAATGGCAGGGGCACATACACACATATGATAATTTATATCATTTTAAATATTATTTGACCTAAAACTAAATGTCCTCTGAGGAGGACATGGGGATTTGCAAACTTTTAATTCCCCCCCATTTTACACAACACAAAATGGAGTCCACTATGGGCCGAAACTAACATGTATGTTTCCATAGTGTTTATGGAAAATAAAGAGAGAAACAAAAGCACTGTACAAAAGATCAGCTTTATTGTCAAAATGTTTACAATG
This sequence comes from Trematomus loennbergii, assembly GCA_012861695.1. Lineage (NCBI taxonomy): Eukaryota > Metazoa > Chordata > Actinopteri > Perciformes > Nototheniidae > Trematomus > Trematomus loennbergii. The sequence continues at coordinate 651,111 of JAAOOA010000064.1, read as the reverse complement.
TTCAGATGCCTCATAAGGGCTGTGCGTGTGTCTGCCCCCCAGCACCATGAGCACCATCTTCGACACCAGTGTCGTTATCATTTGTACTGGGGGGTCTATCTCCCGGAACACCTTGTCCTGGACATAGTTTCTGCAGCATAAACTGTGTAACAGTACAGTAGGCCCACACAAACTGCAGAACCAGGGCTTTGGGAACACTCAAAATTATTTAAATGATTTAATTCCCATTTAACCTGTTAAGGGGCTTTTTTCCCCCCGTTTTTTTTCTCACGATTCTTGTTATTCTCTGCACACACACACAGTAAACTCTGCACACACACACTAAACTCTGCACACACACACACTCAACTCTTCACACACACACAGTAAACTCTTGAAAACACACACTAAACTCTTCAGTAAACTCTGAACTGTCTGTACTACTGTATTAACAACGTGTCATGTGTTCTTAATTGACCAATCAGAATCGAGTATTCAACTAGCCGTGTAACAATGTAAGAAAGGTGCTACTTATTACTGCAAGAGCAGCTGGTAGTGTGACAAAAAGTAGTGTGACTCATTACATTTCAGAGACAGTAATATTGTAATGTAACTTATTACTTAAAAGAGACAGTAATAAATAATATGTACTGTATTACATTAACTTGCCCAACACTGGACAGGACACATGTTTCTGATGCTGATTCTAAACATCTGTCTGAAAATTATGTAGGATTATCTCTGAGTGAAAGCAGAATGGGTTTAGAAAGATCTCCATGTACTGTTGTCAGTGTTTCAGGCAGAATGAGTTGCAGTCTGATTGTCTCTGAGTTCTCGTCATCAGAGAAAAATGCAGGGTGTGTCAGAACTGGTCTAACAAGTCGTGACTGATTTTATCTAACTCTTAATAGAGATGCAGGCACACACACATGGGGGGGGAGACACACAGTAGAAACAAACACATGCAAACACTAACAGGGGTTTCAGGGACGGGCAGTGACAGTCGGTCCGTTCCTCTATATGTCTGTCTGTCTCAATCTAAAGGTGCAATAACGATTTGTATCCAATATGCATAAACAGCGGACACTGTTTATACGCAGCCCTCACAAACCACACACGGCCAGATAGCTTATCTAACAGTTAGAACCTACATACGAGACACAACCTTTACAGTCAGAAAAAAGTGTGATTATTTCTGATATTTACACATGATTATGAATACTGTGGGCCTACATACCTTAGTGTGATTATAAGTGCATGTGAGTGATATTGCCTGCAAATTCGTTTTATACATCCTATTCATTGTCTCAATGCACTCATACATCTTAAGAAAGTTATCACCAAAAAATGTTAAGAATGTTTTTAGAGAACGTTATCCTACCTTCCATAAAGTGAGTTTGTTGCATTTCCTCCATTTTATACCATACGATTAAACTTTATTGTCAAATCTAGACTGTAACCCTTCATCACAGCATCACAGTTCAATAAAGACAGAAGTTGTGTTAATGTGTGTTACATCTGCATGAAGGCTCCAGCAGAGGATGCACAATGACATCTGGAAGTGTAGCGCCCCCTGCTGGCAGCAAACACACATTACAATATAATACCTGGAGCATGCAGTACCACCACACTCCACCAGAGGGCACTATATGTCAACATTTACCTGTCCTCATCTCACAAACTGAGTCTAACCTGTGATTAAGAAATCTCTAAAATAACGCCTCTCCATGTGCTGATGATTCAAATGAGAAGAGGTTAATTTATTGATGATTAATGTGCTTTAAATGAGTTAAATAAAAACAAATGTCATGAGTGTGCTGCAGAATAAATGGATTCCCCCACCTGTTGAGAAGTGAATCCTTAAATCCCCTCACAGGACTCTCAGGCTGTTCAAATGAAATGTTCACTGTCACTTCTTTCCAGGCTTCATTCCCTCGAGTTCAAGGTGTTACAACACTGAGGAAGGCTATTGTATGAATTAGTATATATTTTAGAGTATAAAAAAGAGAAATTCTCGCCCAAATAAACGAGTTCAAACCCCTTATTCACAAACTTCCAAGGACTTCAAGGATATATGGGAAACATGTTTGATTCAATAAATAAATGATATTGTATAAAAAATGATGTGTGTCTGAGTGTGTGTCTGTCTCTGTGTATGTGTGGTGTGTGTGTGTGTGTGTGTGTGTGGTGTGTGTGTGTGTGTGTGTGTGTGTGTGTGTGTGTGTGTGTGGTGTGTGTGTGTGTGTGTGTGTGTGTGTGTGTGTGTGTGTAATATAAAGCATCATTTCAGCAGGTTAATTATTAAATGTCCTGCTTGTATTCAATCAAAGTATACTCTATTATGAATCATGTTGTTTCAAACCTGTTGCTGCTCTTTATTCTGAAAACCGCAGCCGGAAGTCACTTTGTTTACAATTTTTATAACATGTACATTTAGCACATTTTTTTTTTAAATCCTATCTGTATCCAATTTTATTAAAACCTTTTTTTAATTAAATGTATTATTTATTATAATTTTAACATATTTTAAATAAAAGAAATGGAGTTTGTGAACATTTCAGGAAAGAAAGACAAAAATCCAAGAAATTGCTCCTTCAAAATAAGATAATAAATAAAAACCAAGTCATATGGACTATTAATTCAGGCAGTGTATCACTCTCTTACTGCCTGTTGTCTCCACCAGTAATGCTACTAGATTATAAAAACGTTTTGATCATATAAACAGTTAGTTAGTATAAGTTAGTTTGTGTTTTAGTTGTCAAACCTGTTGCTGCTCTTTTATTCTGAAAACTACAGCCGGAAGTGATATTGTTTACACTTTTGTAGCACGTAATTTAACAAAATTATCAATAAAATCTTATTTTTGTCCAATTGAATACATCCTCATTAGTATTTGTTAAATCTTTTTGTATAAAGGAAATAGAGTTTGTGAACTTTTCGGGAAAGAAAGACAAAAATCCCAGAAGTCTATTAGCTGTTCCTTCAAAATAAAAGAATACATAACATAAAACTAGGAATTTAGGCAGTTTAGCACTCTCTTACTGCCTGTTGTTTCCACCAGTAATGCTACTACATTATAAAACTCTTTTTGATCATAAAAACACTTAGTTTGAATGTGTAAATTGGTGTTTTAGATATCAAACCTGTTGCTGCTCTTTCATTCTGAAATCCACACCCGGAAGTTGCCTTGTTTACACACTAGCAGCTTGACATCTATCCTCTGCAGTGAATCTGTGGAGGCAGGATCGAGGATGCAGACTTTAGTCACATGGAAATAACTTTCTGTGCACTTGTTGCCCACTCTTCTCTCTTCTGTGGACTTTTATTTATTTAAATTCCACTTCCTGCAGACACCGGACCATGCTGCACATCTTCCTCCTCTGAAGGCTGAGGGGAAACTTTCTTCTGCAGGATTTAATACATATTACAGGATTATTATTTGTTGCATGAACCTCCTCACAATGACGGAGGAAAGCCCGGAGAAGCAGCTCCGGCTCCGGGTGTGCGTCCTCAGCGAGCTGCTGCACACGGAGCGGGACTATGTGCAAACCCTGGAGTTCCTCTCGGTGAGTTAAAAGCACATTTCTGGGGTTAAAAGAAGCCCAAAAAGCTCCGGGACAAACAATCCCAGGCTGCTGTTTAGTATGCAAACTGCGTGAGGCTGCAGCAACAAGTGGGAGCACTTTATTCTCATACTGGGAGATGTTCTGGTCTCTCTGGGATGGAGGGATTGATCTATCAGACTGATGGGGTGAATTGTGAAAGCAGGCATGTGTGAGCTTTAGTTCAGAACAGCCAGAGGAGTTTAATCCTCACAGTCTGGGGTCTGAGAGGAAGACACTGAGACAATAATGCACATAAACCTCTAAATCTAATGGTTTTAGACCTTGTTTTCTGTTCAAATGAACATTCTCTCACGTGGTTTTCACTCTCTACATGCACTGTTGCTTCCAAGTTACAGTCCAGTTGTTGTACTTCACCTTAAAACTCCTAAAACAACTGAAATTCATCAGGGAAGCTAATGCAAGGACATCTGTATTTCATACTCAGGCTTCTGCTGGACACTGAAGCTGAGACGTCATCTATTTTTTATATAATGCATTCATCGTTTAAGTAGTTTTTATGCAAATATGTCAGAAAATGCTGCTTTTATTTGTATTAAATTATAGTAAAGTGAATATCTTTGGACATCTTTGGAGTTTCAGGAACTTTGACGGACTTTTCAAACTATTTCCTGACTTTGCTTTCACCAAACTATTGACTTATTCATCTGGAAATGAGCTGTAAGTTATAGTTGTCCCTTCATATGATTTCCCACACAGTATATAAAACACAGTGAGTTACTTTGAGCTGCTTCCTGTGCCAACTTCTGATCAGATCCAGACTCAGGGAGGTGGAGTCAGATCCAGACTCGGTGCAGGTGGAGTCAGATCCAGACTCGGTGCAGGTGGAGTCAGATCCAGACTCGGTGCAGGTGGAGTCAGATCCAGACTCGGTGCAGGTGGAGTCAGATCCAGACTCGGTGCAGGTGGAGTCAGATCCAGACTCGGTGCAGGTGGAGTCAGATCCAGACTCGGTGCAGGTGGAGTCGGATCCAGACTCGGTGCAGGTGGAGTCAGATCCAGACTCGGTGCAGGTGGAGTCAGATCCAGACTCGGTGCAGGTGGAGTCAGATCCAGACTCGGTGCAGGTGGAGTCAGATCAAAACCACACACTGTTTTTATAGAGAAACCTTGGAAATGCTTATTTTAAACTACAGAGTACTGCTGCCTCCTCTTTGGACGTTTCGGTCAAAGTCAATTAAGATTTGTTGGTCAAATAGTTTTATTTGAATGCTGAAGAAACCTATGAACACATCTTTGATACAAGCCAGATGTCTGTGTGGAGAAACTGCTTTAAAGATACTAAAGGGTGGTTTTGGTCTACGCTGAATAAGATTCCTTAAGTCCAATAAGTAGTCTGGAGGTGCTTCTCTGATCAAAACAAGATTCTCTATGGAGGAACTCCCATTAGTCGATTACATTAACTGATCTAATTGGTTGATAACATATTAGTATTTGTCGAGACGTCAACTCAGCGGTTGTTTTGGTTTTTGTCCACTAAGATTTGTGAACTCCAAGATTTAAAGAGATGCTTTCTGCGAGACTCGCTGTGGAGAAGCTCAGTCTCACAGGGACGTAATTCATCGATAACGTTGTGGACTAACTATCTTTTTACTGAAGTACATTTCGAAGCCTCTTTACTTTTCCTTGAGTAAAGAAGTTTAGTCAGTACTTTTCTAAACACGAGTATCTGTACTTCTACTTGAGGAAAGGATGTGTGTACTTTAACATCTCTGCTACTTTCTGACCTTTAGCAGAGCATCAGTGGATGTGGAGGAGGAGATGTGTCCTCTGTCCTGATTTGGGGGGGTTTGAGGGGGTTTGGGGAATGCAGTGCCCCCCCCCCCTTTCTCCCCCCTGTGGTGCTGGGAGTGGGATTCATTTCAGAAGTGACTGATCTGTACAAGGAAACTCTGTGGGAGGCATCAGACTGAGATCTGACAGAAACTCAGCAGCTGATAAAGAAGAAGTGATTAAAAAAGGACATAAAAGTCACTTTTATCTACAGCTGGAAATAGGAATTATTTTAATAATCTAGGGGATCATTTGCTATCAAATCTTTTGCTAAAAGTTTTTTCTGTCAGTGAAAAACCCAAAGATATTCATGTGATATGATATAAAACAGATAATGGGCTGAAAACACATGTTTTACATGAAAACATTTGAAATGTAAAAACATCTACAGACTTGGAGAAACTGAGATGCATCATTTTCTCACCAATAGGTCACTGATGATGAAATGAAGGGGCAGTTGCATCCCTTTTGTCAGTCAGAAACCAACAGATATCAACCTTATTAGAAATAAACAGAGAAATGAGGAAATAGGAATGATTTTAAATAATCTAGCGGTTCATCAAGGGATACTTGGCTACCAATAAATTAATTGTTTGGTGTCATTTTATGTTTAAATAAACTTTTTAAACAAAACATCTCTTCTTCTCAATTCAAAGATTCAAAGGTTGTATCATCAGATGCTTCAGAGTAGACATTCTTCTGACCTGAGCTCCTCCAACAATGCAACATGTATACTAAAATACTAAATTAAAAGTAGTGCAAGAAGTCTATGTACATGTCAATAGAATATGGGATATGTCCAAAATGTAATCCGGTTTATTGCGGTGATAATACTTATATAAATCTGTGTGTTAGTCGTCTAATGGTTGCAGCTCTATGATCAACTGTTATATAATCTGGGGGCAGGGAGACCCCTTAAATCACGGGTGTCCAAACTTTTTTCACCGACGGCCACACACAGAAAAATATACAAAGCTCTGGGCCGCTCACTAGAGGTTTATCGCCTCATAAGTTCTGTTTAAGTTGGAAAAATCTATCAAATGGAGGTCAATTATTCTTGATACTTGAAAATGCTTTTAAAAATCAGCTCTCCAGAGGGTTCACTTTATTGTGTTAGCAGCTCATTCCTTAAAACAGAAGCTTCAGATTTCTGATAATGAGAGGAAATATGAAGGGTTGATTTCAAGGTTGTTGTGTAAATAAGTTATTGGGCTTTTTTCTTATCAACTTAGATTTGTTAGAACGTGTTTCCAACTTGAATTGACTGACTTTATTTGAAAAGTGGGCGTATTAACACATGAATACTGCTGTGTAATATATGTGAACATATATATTTAAGAAGTGCAATATAAGACAAGCAGAAGTTAACTATACTTAAGTCATTAGGATGATCAAAGGCCCCCACTGTGAGGCGGGGGGTCATAACTTCATCTTAACTTCAGGGAGGGTAAAGGGTATCACAGGGTGAGGGTGGGGGAGTGGGGGGGGGGGTCTGTTCCTGAAAACCATATTTCCTGCAGGACGAATTCCTCCGAGGGTCGGAAATGTTCTGGAACAATGAGCTGAGATTACTGAACTCCCCCCCTCAGAGGAGACGGTGTGAGGGTGTTTTATCTGGGGGTATGCACGTTATATCTTATTTTGAGAAAAGGGGGATGCAGCTAACGAGTGCTTTAATTATAGATTAATGGTTTCATGTCAGAAAAAGAGCAAAAATGTCAAAATGAACGTTTCTGTCTTCAAATGTCTTGTGTGTGCAGAACCCACACATATTCACTTAGTATGATATTAAACAGATAATGGAGGAAATGTCTATATTTCGGGGCTGAAAACGTCTTTTTCTGAGATTTCTACATGAAGAAACGTACTGCTATGAACAACTTCTAAAGCCTTTTCCAGACTCTGAGCAACTGGGATGGAGACTTTTCACCATTTCCTGACTAATGGGTTACTAAATGATGAAATGAAAGGGTAGCTGCATCCCCTTTGTCAGTCAGAAGCCCACAGATATCCACTTTAGTCGGATATTAAAAGTCTAAATGGGACTTTCTTTGTATTAAAACATCACTTTTTAATCCACAAGCGTCCACAGTAGTAGTTTAGAGAGGAAGTTGTCTCAGCCTGTCTTACATAATGAACAATTATATCTTCAGATAGTGGGCGGTGTGTTTATGTTGGACGACGACGACGAGCCAATAAACTGACATCCATTCTTAGAAGCGTCTGCATGAGGGAACAGATAAAGAGTCAAGGAAACATTTGAATGAGTGTGTGTTTCTGCAGAGTTCACTTTATATATTAAGAGCTCTGCAGTGCATTAGTCGCTCAGATTCAGCTTCACGTCAGCCGCTGAGAGAAGTGTTTCAAACATGGTTAATGAAACACAGGTGATTTCAGACGTTGTAAAGCCAGGAAATCTCTCATACCTCTTTGAATTCTCTTATAAAAGCTGCTGATCATCGAGGGATGCCTTCTAAGAAATATTGCATGTGTATTATCACAGAAATGTAGGTTTAGCTGCATATCAATAAAGAAAATGCCCATAGAAATCTTCAAAGGGTCCTAAAGAATGTGAACGAGGAGCAGAAAATACCCAAAGGTGCAAGAAACAGTTTGAATGCTCATTTGAGACGGAGAGTTAAGAGTTGTCCTCCAACTTATTTGATATTTTCTCCACTGGCTGTTATTTGTTGACATGTTTACGAGGCTTTATGAGTCATTGTTGTTGGTCAACATGTCGGTGGTCACCAGAGGCCTGTACGATGAAGCCGGATTTTCGCTTAGCGAGCTAAGCTCTGGGTTTCCGGTCCTACGACGCTGGTTCTCTTCTTAGCGGGCTAGATCTCCATGGTAACTGATGCTGAGCGGCTAACCTGCTCCGGAGACATATTACAGGAGAAAGGAAATACAGAAAAACTGCCGTTGCAGGAAAGACGGCCGGCAAAGATCACCGACTGTGTGAACGTGAACATTAATAGAATATCCCCTCCCATCTTCAGAGCAATCTGACTATTATAACATTAGCGTTAAGAAAGCTTACTTAAATATCTGCCACAACATAAGTAACCGGATCAGAGTAACATTACGTACAGTCCGCGGCACTGTGAGTGCAGACGTCGATGTGTCCCATTATCATTCATATCATATCACATCATAATGTATCATATATCTCCTTATCTGAGTCAGCTGAGCCGTATCTGGCCGTGCAACACTCACAGTGTCACATACTGGATGCAGAAGTATTATTTTAAGCAACACATTAAGTTGACGAAACACTTGAGTCAAATGTAATTAAAGTCAGATCGTGTCTTAGACGGGGCAGTGATATCATAAACCTGTTAATGTACGCATTCAAACACTTTCTCTGTTACCAGCTGTATTCACCTTGCAGGTGCAGCTATGTGGCTTTGATCCTGGATAAAGTGTTTAAGTCATGGATGTTACGGGAGCAATGAGAGGACGGGGGGGGGGAGCAATGAGAGGAGGGGGGGGAGCAATGAGAGGACGGGGGGGGAGCAATGAGAGGACGGGGGGGGGGGGAGCAATGAGAGGACGGGGGGACGGGGACGGGGCAATGAGAGGACGGGGGGGGGAGCAATGAGAGGACGGGGGGGGAGCAATGAGAGGACGGGGGGGGGGAGCAATGAGAGGACGGGGGGAAGGGGGAGCAATGACAGGACGGGGGGGGGAGCAATGAGAGGACGGGGGGGGGAGCAATGAGAGACGGGGGGGGGAGCAATGAGAGGACGGGGGAGGGGGAGCAATGACAGGACAGGACGGGGGAGCAATGAGAGGACAGGACGGGGGGAGCAATGAGAGGACGGGGGGGGAGCAATGAGAGGACGGGGGGGGGAGCAATGAGAGGACGGGGGGGGGAGCAATGAGAGGACGGGGGGAGGGGGGAGCAATGACAGGACAGGACGGGGGAGCAATGAGAGGACAGGACGGGGGAGCAATGAGAGGACGGGGGGGGGAGCAATGAGAGGACGGGGGGGGGAGCAATGAGAGGACAGGGGGGGGGAGCAATGAGAGGACGGGGGGGGGGGAGCAATGAGAGGACGGGGGGACGGGACGGGGCAATGAGAGGACGGGGGGGGGGCAATGAGAGGACGGGGGGGGGCAATGAGAGGACGGGGGGGGGAGCATGAGAGGACGGGGGGAGCAATGAGAGGACGGGGGGGAGCAATGACAGGACGGGGGGGGAGCAATGAGAGGACGGGGGGGGGAGCAATGAGAGGACGGGGGGGGGAGCAATGAGAGGACGGGGGGAGGGGGGAGCAATGACAGGACAGGACGGGGGAGCAATGAGAGGACGGGGGGGAGCAATGAGAGGACGAGGGGGGGAGCAATGAGAGGAGGGGGGGAGCAATGAGAGGACGGGGGGGGGGAGCAATGAGAGGACGGGGGGGGAGCAATGAGAGGACGGGGGGAGGGGGGAGCAATGACAGGACAGGACGGGGGAGCAATGAGAGGACGGGGGGGGAGCAATGAGAGGACGAGGGGGGGAGCAATGAGGGGACGGGGGGGAGCAATGAGAGGACGAGGGGGGGAGCAATGAGAGGACGGGGGGAGCAATGAGAGGACGGGGGGGAGCAATGAGAGGACGGGGGGAGCAATGAGAGGACGGGGGGGGAGCAATGAGAGGACGGGGGGAGCAATGAGAGGACGGGGGGGGGGGAGCAATGAGAGGACGGGGGGGAGCAATGAGAGGACGGGGGGGAGCAATGAGAGGACGGGGGGAGCAATGAGAGGAGGGGGGGGAGCAATGAGAGGACGGGGGGAGCAATGAGAGGACGAGGGGGGGAGCAATGAGAGGACGGGGGGAGCAATGAGAAGACGGGGGGAGCAATGAGAGGACGGGGGGGGGAGCAATGAGAGGACGGGGGGGGGAGCAATGAGAGGGGGGGGAGCAATGAGAGGGGGGGGGAGCAATGAGAGGGGGGGGGGGGCAATGCCAAGTAGGGTTACCACTTCTCATTTCCTGTTCATGTTGATTTCTCAGTTGTTTTTAGAGAAGTCTTTCTGATGAGATGACCATCAGGGACCTACGACAGTACTCGATGCACAGAGCCAGACTGATGTGGGGTTGTGGCTCTGGTTCTGACTTTGGTTGTGATTGGTTTTGGTTTTGACAGCAAACCCTCTGCACTGTGCTCAGAACTATTCCCAGAGCTAAAGTAACTACATGTAGCATTTTCCAACAGGAATATCTGATATTGTTGTTGAATGGTAATACCTCAGTATCATTTCAGTCATCAAATGAAACCTTTGGGTCTTAGTTTTAGCGCTCCTTCACGATATGCCGTTTGCACGCGATGAACAGCACCTCCTTCCAGTTTCGGCTGTGAACTCATTTTCTTCGTGCCATAAACCAACCAGCAGATTTGATACCAAATCCAACTCAGTGTGTGACATTAGAGGCTGCCAGCTCTTTGAGAAACCTTCAATATGTTTTCTGTTTTTTACACCAGTAAAAATACGACCAGGATACTGACTGTTGTTTACAGTGGTTTACATATGTATTAGTTTGTCAGTGGTTTAATTAGCACCCACTGGACATACATTCAGTTTATACAAACATAGAACAGGCAGAGTGAATATGAGCACATTTGCCAAAGCTAGAACTTTTCATCCAAAGAATATAAATCATGTCATTTTCAGTATTTGTACAGCATTCCTGCATTGTTATGGACATGATTTATTCTATAGCCCAATAAGATTTGCATGGTCACTTTTCTAAAGTATATCACAATATTTTTATCATAAATGTGCTAAAAACTCGAAATGATTGAATTTACAGTTGTGTTTAGAAATGTTCTTTATTTCTGTGTTTCAAAGTAAGAGTTATATGACAATCTTTTTTAACGGAGTACTGTGGCCCCTCCAGGCTTGTTTCTTTTTCTTTAATGGAGCAATCATGTGCAGACTTTATGACTGCTCTCAAAATGTTGAAAAGGATACCTGAGAAAATATTGGGGTAGTAAAACGTGTCCAACACAATCCAATGACGGTTGCACGTTAGCATGAGCTAACTAGCATTTTGTCAGTCTTTTACCTTCAGACATTAAGATAAACATCACCAGAAATATCCTTCTTTGTTCTCTTGTGCTTTTTACAAGCTGTACCAACACAAATCAATAATTGGACTACTATATTGTTAGCTTTTTGGCACTGCTATCAAAACGTTATAACCCATATACCTGAGAGTTAGACAGGAAACCAACTCAGTACAGCAACATTTTCAAAGTCTCAAAGAGGACCACATTTGTGACTAACAATGTCTTATGATGTGCAATACATAACAGCTACCCTCTGAAACAATACAGCACTCATTTATTCAAGAATCATCTAAATCTTTACAGGACAAGACTGACTGTTTATGTGCAGCAGATGGTACTGTGTATGTGAGCCTGTAACGGACTTCTTTATGAGGCGGATCTGACACGATGTAGTGTGCACAGTACAGGTCAAAGCCTTATACTGTCCATACTGCACCTAGGATGCCACAGAGAAACATCAAGAAAGCCACCAGAATAACATATCTTATATAAAGTATGGATTGGATAGGAAAAGAGCAGATATGACGTGAACAATGATATGGTATTGTTTAAGAGAACTGTCTGATTTGAAATCAAAGAGTGATGTACACGTGGGTAGAAATGTAGATGAATATGTCGAGCTGTGGATGGATGCTCTCTGCATGTGTAGCTCTTGTGTTGTCCCTGGATCAATCATTAAAGTTTTCTGATACTGTGATCAGCTGTTTGATTTCTATGCGGCACTTACCATCATCTGAGTTCAAACATTTCAAAGCTCAATGGTTACGTTTTTGTATAACACAACGTGACCATGTGTAACTTCAAGCTAGCACTGAGCATTCAGAGCACGTTGATCAGGGTAGATGTCAAACATTGTGTTGTCCAAAGGATTTGAATAAATGTTTGCTATTGAAACCAATCCATGTTTGTCTCTTCAGGTCCTTCACCCTGTCCACCCTCTGACCAAATGAAATGCATCTTTTCAAATCTAAAGTTAACTTTGGTCTCCTCTAGCCTAAGATGTCTGTAACTGTGTCTCTTTGAAGCATATTTTCATTCAGTTTAACAAGGCAATGTTAGTTAAAGTTGTAACGCAGATTCATCTTCGCTGATCTTGCTGAGTTTATTTGAGTGGATTTATTATCCAGCTTCAGGAAGAACTGTTCATTTATCATATTATGAGATGAACTGTACCAGAGTCACATTTAATAACAACAGTGCATTTCACCAAAGCTAATTGACTACCTGTCACATTCATATAAATATGTTATCATTTTCACATTTGCAATGAATGCTGAGATCTGTGTGTCCTTAGTGTGAAGAGAAAACACAAATGTGTGCTGTGTTTACAAAGAGATGCATTATTTTACAATCAAATAAACTAAATCAGGTCATAACCACGGAGAAGCTTAACCGACTGCTCTCAAACTGAACAGCCATGTCAAGCTAACAGTGAATAATTCAAATCGCTGTAATCTATTATTTAACATTACACACTGGAAATACTAAAGGACTGAGAAATGATTTAAAGGTGCGCTGCGTCCTACATTAGGTCTGTAGATTGATATCTGCTGTGATGGGAAGAGGACAGATGATTCCTGTTCTCAATACATGAAGAGAATCACACTCTGCTAGCTCCAGGTCAGCTGTTCTAACTCAATTCAATGTGAAATTGAATATCTGTTTCATTCTATGTTTTACAAAAACACTGAATCATCACCATGCTTCACTGGTTGGTCATCTCAGTGTCACACAGCCATTGACTCCGAATGACCTTGAGTGATAGGGTTCATGAGATAACAGACATCATTCTTCACAGCCACTGCATTAACAGCTGTCAGTTGATAAAGGTTACCCTCCTCCTCCTCTCCAGTGAAAGCATCATGTCTGTGCTCAATGGACTGGTCCAAGCTGCTGACCAATTACAAGGAAAAGAGCTGTACCCAGGTCTGTCTCATTGAATCCCTTTGACTTCTCCTCATTTCAAGCCGTCTCTACCTTCCTTCACCGAGGCCGATGTAGCAACAGGGTCCCTGGTTCTGTGTGTGTTGTCTCCGATATTAAAAACCAAAAGCTGGAAGCTCACAGAGATACGATGATAACTGTGACAGAAAATAGACAGTACCTGCATTGAAACTGCACAGAGGGGTCAACTGGAGTATTCTCCATCGCTGCCCCAATACATAAATACATACAATATATTACTATTATTATTCAAACATAAACTGTCAAGCAAATCACCTCATGCACGCTTAGGCAGGAATGGCAGGAAGTGCACAATGATAACACTTTCACACTGTGGTGCAGTGTGTAGTCTGGATCTGCTGTTACCCATAACACTCCACAACAGGGCAGTGTTGTTGAATGCAGATCCAGACTCCTCCCCAATCAGGTTCTGCTATAAAAGGCACCTGTGGGCCTTTGTTCCCTCTTTGCTGAGTCATGGTTGGTGGTACAGGTAGGCATTACATGCATTACATTACATTACATTACATTACATTACATTACACTACATTACATTACATCACATTACATTTAGCTGAGGCTTTTATCCAAAGCGACTTACAATAAGTGCATTCGACCAACAAGATACCAACTTGAAGAAAACAGAATCATATAAGTACATCAGGTTCATAGAGCTAAAACATTTCAAGTGCTACTCAACTAGCTTTAGATAAGCCAGTCCTTAGTTAGTATATAAGTGCTTTGTTAGTATATAAGTGCTTTGTTAGTGATTCTATCGCTCGAAGTGGAGTGGAAAGAGATGAGTCTTCAGTCTGCTCATGAAGATGTGTAAGCTTTCTGCTGTCCTGATGTCAATGGGGAGCTCATTCCACCATGTTGGAGCCAGGATATCAAACCCACGTGTTTCTGCTGATGGGAACTTGGGTCCCCCTCGCAGTGCGGGTGCAGCGAGCCGTTTGGCCGATGCAGAGCGGAGTGCACGTGCTGGGGTGTACAGTTTAACCATGTCCTGGATGTAGGAAGGGCCAGATCCATTCACAGCATGGTGCGCAAGTACCAGTGTCTTGAAGTGGATTCTAGCAGTTACTGGAAGCCAGTGAAGGGAGCGGAGGAGCGGCGTGGTGTGGGAACATTTAGGAAGGTTTACTTTGTTGCACAAGTTGTCCTCAGGCTGTCCTGTTTCCCTGGCCGTTTCTCAATCTCGAGGAAACTGGCTTCCAAGCCAATATTTCAAGGATGCTACGTCATCGAGTGCCGCCGAAGGACTGTTCCAATCTCCAGCATACTTGGAATTCCACCGAGGCCGCGTCCTTGGTTTGGGGGAAATATCGAGGCTGCACATGAGTAGACTTCGCGTCCTTAAAATCCCCACAATGCTTTGCGCACGGACCAATTTCCCCAAATCTGTGGCGGAAGATGTAAGAGGCGGGGCCTCTCATATGACGCACACCTGCACACTTGCTAGCCTGTTCCACTCTTCGTTTTCCGAATGCCAGGAAGGATTCTTGCCAGCTTCTGAAGGAAGTGACTCGGAAGACATGTGCTACCAAGCAAGCATCCTCCGATTGAGAAACGGCCTCTGTTTGTCCAGGATACCAGTGATTTGTTAATTACCCACACCTGCTGTGGTGAATAGGTCCAAAACATTCAAATGAATTGTTTGTGTGCAGCATGGTGAATTGTTTTACCCCCCACCTTTTGTAGGTTCAACTGCTGCTGTTTAATTGCCAATGTTTATCCTTCAATGTTTAGCTTAGCTTAGCATTTGCCAATTGTTCACACTGTTTAAGAACCAACATGGATTTTTGTTTAACTTTGTTTCAGTTGAAGGTGGTTTTTTGTCACCGTAGGACTGAGAGTGGCGCAGCTTCACCAACAGAGGGCAGTGTAGGACTTCACTCTGCAAACATCCTTGCTACAGACTTGCAACGGGCAGTATCAGTTTCATCTCATCGCTGCGTCAGACAGGGTTAGTGCGGCTCTATTGATATGTATAACAACAAAGCAGAGACTTGTTTAATATTGGTTTATTGGTTCATAATCAGAGCCCATTTGGTTTATGGCTTATTATTGTTACCAGTCAGGATACTCCGTAGAAGTTGCAGAGTATCCTGGAGTCCATGTTGAACCTCCTTAGCCTGTGGAGGAAGAAGAGCCGCTGTCGAGCTGTTTTGGTGATGGTGTTTGTGTGATGAGTCCATGTCAGGTCCTCGGTGATGAGTCCATGTCGGGTCCTCGGTGATGAGTCCATGTCGGGTCCTCGGTGATGAGTCCATGTCGGGTCCTCGGTGATGAGTCCATGTCGGGTCCTCGGTGATGAGTCCATGTCGGGTCCTCGGTGATGAGTCCATGTCGGGTCCTCGGTGATGAGTCCATGTCAGGTCCTCGGTGATGAGTCCATGTCAGGTCCTCGGTGATGATTCCATGTCAGGTCCTCAGTCAGGGACGTCCCTGGCCAGGAGACCCCGTTAGTGAAATGAAAATAACAGATGTACAAAATAAATGCATGTTCTAACTCTAAATAATACTAATAATTGTATTAATGTGGTCACACATCCCAGGGGTGCCACAAATGCAGGACTTTTACACTGTAATATCACTATTTTCTACCTAATTAAAATATCTTAGTCGGTTAATCATCCAACACTATGGCATGTACAAGGCATGTATTTCACAATAAATACTGTGTTCAAAAATAAGGTAATATCCTCTATATATAACCCAGAAGGATGAAGTGCTCTGACAAACAGTGCCATCTTTGTGCAAAATGAATATTGCCATACAGGAATGAAAAGTCAATAAATAAACATGTTGTTAAAACTCACACATTTTTTTGTTTTTCACATGTTGTTGCACGTCACAAAGCGTGCACCGCCCGCGCAGAATGTAATGCTTACAGGTCTTTGGTTTGGTTCCCATGAGTCTGTCGTGTCTATTTTTCTCAGACCCTTTGTTGATCAGGCAGAAACATTGGCATCCAAAGGTGTCTTGGAGGGAAAATGGAACCTGTGTGAACAGCAAAGCTGTTGGACTTTGTTGCTGTGTAGACTCAAAGGCAAGACCTACAATGCAAAACACCACACAGTTTAATGGGTACTTTGGTTGCGGCTTCTGTCTACATCCTGGTACTCTAATAGAGAAACAGGTGACAGGGTAGAGCAGAAATGCATGATTTAAAAAATGGGTGAACAGACGCACATTTGTTACTTTCCAAATGCACATGAGAGGGACTAGTATTGCTCATTGGTTGTCATACTGTAGCTTGTATTTAGCTGTAATGTTCCTGAAAGCACCAGCTAAAACTATGATCAGCTGCACTGTTTGGTTTCCCTTCGAGGAAAACAAATGCTGCTGTCAAAACATTTTGTAAATATATTGCAACATACAGAGCCCCTAAGGGGATATAGAAAAAAACGTTCTGAAGGAAAGAGATATGATTCTACACTGTATTGAAGAAAACATGTATTGTTGAACTGTTTTTAATCACAAGGGTTTTGATAATCACTTAGAAAAAGAATGTTATTCTCACTTTTAAATTCACTGACTTAGAGATTCTGTGTCTTACACACCAACATTGATCCTTATCAACACTAAGAGCCAGATGCGGTCACTAAGTCGTTAAAGACATCGTAAAATAAGGGGAGAAGAGTTTAAAGGTCGGAAGGAGGGAAGTTTAGGTGAAAATATCCCCTGGGAAAAGGAATGTAGAGGAAGATGAACATTGACTTTTGACCTGGTGTGGTTGGGGATATCAGTCTGTTCGAAACTCTGATTGACCTCGGCCAGAAGCGAATCCAGCCAATCAGGGCACTTGGAGGAGGTGGTCAGTTTTAACAGCCCTCCCCAGGGGCTCTGCTGATTCGCTTGGGAGTAAAGTGGGAAGGAAGACCGACAAATCTCCGCCCCAAAAGTAGATAGAAATACGGATGTTTTTTGTGTGTAAAATGGCTTTTGGGTTAGGTGAGTTGGTTGGTCCGGGTATCTGTGTCGGCATCGCATCATCAGCTTAAAGTCCAATTTCTTTTGGTTTGATGAGTGGTTGGTCCTGACATCTTTAGCCGCATCGCATCACGATCCTAAAAAGCCCGGAGTACCCGGGGTACTCTGTATAACTTGTATATGTGTTTGATTTCCTACCAGTAAACTCAGATAATTGTTATAACTTTTGATTCCGGTGTTTTCAATTCCTTTCTTATTTTAATAGAGATTTCAGCCTCATCCAACGAACGGCGCGTAGCAGAGGTGTTCTATCGCAACAAATGGTGACTTTCCCGACGTTTGTGAGCTGATCTCTAGAAAGGAACACCGATAGCCAGGGGACAGAATCCAGTCCAGGGGGAGGACAAAGAGACACTGTTGACAACTGCAAGAGCTCTATACACAAAAGGTGAGCAGACACCTGTTTTGATTATCAAAAATCTGTGATTGATTATACTGAAAAATTTGAGTTGTCAGCAGCGTTCTCAGTGTTCTTAGTCACGGTGGGAAATACAATACATATTCTAGTTAAATTAGATAATAGTGCTTAGAGAAGGGTATAAGAGTCCTGGATCTACAGCAAAAATAGGAGTTTCATGAAGTGCTTAGAGAAGGGTATAAGAGTCCTGGATCTACAGCAAAAATGGAAGTTTCATGAAGTGCTTAGAGAAGGGTATAAGAGTCCTGGATCTAGTGCAAAAATAGAAGTTTCATGTAGTGTTTAGAGAAGGGTATAAGAGTCCTGGATCTAGAGCAAAAATAGTGTTTGAGTGTGGCGGGTGGATCACCTTTCGTGGTGCTTTAAATGTATAAAATTCTGTAATTGTTATATGGTGGGTGAAACAAGAGGAGAGAGACGCGACCTCCAACTAATTATTTGGAACGACCAATCTCATCAAAACTCTGTTGTGGGGTTGATCAGGCTCATTAAACGTGACGATAAAGAGATTTTGTTGACTGAGTTTTAAACTCCGCCAGAAGTCGCAATCACCAGGGGGTTGTAGAAGATTACTTCTGGAAGTCACGCTATCTGTTGAAATAAACATCGCACTATAAAAATTTGCCTGCTGTATGTGAAATATGAAAAGCTCTGTGTGATTTTTTTAAGTCAAATCTGTGTAATACTTGAGAGAAAAATCCAGTGAAAAGAACTGTGGGTAAAGAATTGCAGAAAACAGAGGGACAGAGAGCAACAAGAGGGTGGTATAATGTCTGAGACCCTACCTCCACCCTACGGAGATAATGGCTCACAAATGCCACTTATGAGTATCCCATCTAATACTCCTAAAGGAAAACACATTGTTGGACCTGATATTCAGGGAATAGGAATGTTGGAAATAGTAATGGTAGATATTGAAAATCTTAAACTGGATCAACCAACCATGTTAGTGAACCCTGCTAATATGGAGCTAAACATGTAGAAAGAGAATTAGGTCCTAGCATGCAAGCACAGAGCGATAATATGATAAGGACTATTAAACTAACCCCTTTTTGGAAATGGGATTTTCCGTTACACAACAGAAGACTCAATTCAGGTCTGGAAGAACGCTTTACAAACAAGTCAGGAGAGTTAAATGTGGTGCTATGTTGCTCAAAAGGGAGCTTACACTTTTGGGAAGAGATCTCCCACTTCTCTGCTCCGGAGGTGCTGCAGTTTCACAGCAGCACACAGGGTCAAAGACAGGCATGACCTCTGGAGAGGGAGAAAATCTAAATCTGAACAGACCACAGAGCCCATTAAGGTTTTATGGCCTTAACACAGAGAGGAAGATCTGGAGATTGTAAGGAACTCTCCCAAACTACCACCCCCTCCCCAACAAGGGAAGAGTTTTGCTCTCACCAATAAAAATCATCTCTTAACCAAGTCAGATTTCAAAATAGCCATAGCTCCAGTTGTTAAGAAAGAGGGTGATTCAAAAGAGTTATCAATAAATTGCCCAGTATATTAAATAAATACAAACAGACACGTATCAATATAAGTCAGATAATATAGACGAGGTCAATCATGGAAGAAGGCTGACATTTAATGCCTGATATATAAGTAATAGTGATAATAAATATATACCTGATATTAAATAACTGATGTGTAAGGCTCGATATTTCTGAAAATAGGAACACCGTTAACGGCGTTCTATTTCAGTAAAAGGGGGGAAAGGATAGAATATACATCAGACAATATGTATGTGAGATTATTACGTTTTTAGGAGAAATTATCAATTTAAAAATACTAGTTATGGTATTTTTTGTTTGGTTTGTTTGTTGCTTTAAAGAGAAATTGATACATTTAAAATAATCTAGCTTTGGTTATTTTTTGTTTTGTTAGTTTGTTCCTTTTTTGTTTTATTTTAATTTTTGTTTTATTTTAATTTTTAATTTTAATTTTTAATTTTTAATTTTAATTTTTTAATTTTTTAATTTTTAATTTTTATTTTAATTTTTTATTTTTGTTTATTATTTTCTGCATAGTCTCTTGTCCACACTCCAGACTAGTTGGTGCCGCCAATAAACACTAAAGAAGTAGAAAAGATGATTTCAAAACCATATTTCCAGCAACTTAAGGGCTTGGTATGAGACTTCTCCACACAGGCTGCTGACGTCGAAAGGGGGACCTGAGAAACACAAGGCCAACACAGCAGATTACGTCTGGTTGGAGGGGACCTCCCATGCCGTCCGCCTAGATGGAAAGGGGGACAACTGGTACCACTGGAGCCAGTGTGCGGTCGGGAAAAACACCTGCGAGGACCCTAGACGACATCAGGACAGAGTTGGCCCTCGTCGCGAGGACCCTAGACGACATCAGGAGAGATCTGGCCCTCGTCAAGGCAGTCGACCCAGGAGGCGCCATCAGCAGAAAGGAGGAGGAGGATCAGGACATCTCTCCAGCAGTCGACCCGGAAGCCGCCATCAGCGGGCGGAGGGGCCGGAGGAGGAGTATCAGGACATCTCTCCAACATCGACCCGGAGGCCGCCATCAGCGGGCCGGGGGAAGACAATCAGGCCACATCTCTCTAGCAGCACCCCAGAAGCCGCCGTCAGCGGGCTGGGGGGACGAAGACATGGCAAACCAAGACGGCACAGGGAACTCCATTTCCCGCTGAAACAGGTTGATATAGCCGGTGTGGAACTTTGTCTGAACAATCCATTTTTTTGAGGAACTTTCAACTTTATTTTTATATCCCATAATGTAAGGGATTTGTATTTTTTTATTCTACAGAACTATGTGTTACCAAAAGAGGGAAAAGTATGATAATGTCTTTTCTAATTTCTGTGGCTACTTTCATTGCCATTTTAGTGACATGTGGTTGTTGTTGTGTGCCTTGTATCTGCTCATTGTGTGTTAAGACTCATCAGTTCCACCATTGAGGGAAGAGTAAAGATGACTCAGCTGACAAGGACTGTGCTTTTTAGACATATTTTATTCTCCCTCCACTGTCATAATAAGTTGTTGTTGTGGACTGTTCCTAAGGTTTAAAGTGCTCTATATCCCAACTTCTGATGGGTTTATATGAATGTTGGGACAGACACAGTAAGAAGAAAATTGACAGTGGTAATGTTTCAAATGCTATATGTTGATCTCGTGAGGTGAGATCAAAAGAGGGATTGAAGGAAAGAGATATGATTCTACACTGTATTGAAGAAAACATGTATTGTTTGAACTGTTTATGTAATCACAACGGTTTATGGGTAATCATATATATAGGAATGTTTCTCACTTTCAAACTCACTGACTCAGAGATTCTGTGTCTTACACACCAACATTGATCCTTATCAACACTAAGAGCCAGATGCGGTCACTAAGTCGTTAAAGACATCGTAAAATAAGGGGAGAAGAGTTTAAAGGTCGGAAGGAGGGAAGTTTAGGTGAAAAGAATCCCCTGGGAAAGGAATGTAGAGGTAAGAATAAACATTGACTTTTGACCTGGTGTGGTTGGGGATATCAGTCTGTTCGAAACTCTGATTGACCTCGGCCAGAAGCGAATCCAGCCAATCAGGGCACTTGGAGGAGGTGGTCAGTTTAAACAGCCCTCCCCAGGGGCTCTGCTGATTCGCTTGGGAGAAAATGGGAAGGAAGATGAGCAATCTCCGCCCCAAAAGTAGGATAGAAATACTGATGTTTTGTGTGTAAAATGCTTTTTGGGTTAGGTGAGTGGTTGACTCCGTTAAACTGTGTCCGCATCGCATCATTGACAGAAGGCACTTCTTTTGTTGATGAGTGGTTGGTCCGACATTTTAGCCGCATCGCATCACGATCCTAAAAAGCCCGGAGTACCGGTACTCTGTATAACTTGTATATGTGTTTGATTTCCTACCAGTAAACTCAGATAATTGTTATAATTTTGATTCCGGTGTTTTCAATTCCTTTCTTATTTTAATAGAGATTTCAGCCTCATCCAACGAACGGCGCGTAGCAGAGGTGTCTATCGCACAGTTCTTGTACGCATTAGAAACTTACCAGTGAACACAGGAGCCGATGGAGCTGCTCAGTCAGTTTGTGGCCGTTTCTCAATGTCGAGTAAACCTGCTGCAGAGCCACTATTTCAAGTATGCTACGTCATCGAGTGGCGCCGAATGACTGTTTAAATGCATGTTAAATGCCCAGCATTCGGCGCCACTCGATGACGTAGTATACTTGAAATAGTGGCTCTGCAGCAGGTTTACTCGACATTGAGAAACGGCCATTCTGTCTGATCTTTAAGTTGTGCCGCTCTGTGAATACTCTCACTTTGAGATATTACATCAATACAATTGATGAAGCAATAACAATATTTATAAATAAGTCCAGCTTTGTAAATATGAGGATTTGTTGTTTTTCTGTTTTATATCATTGTGTATGTAATGTCTATGCCTCTGGACATTTGAATTGGTATTTCTTACTGTTGTGTAAAAATAACAGTTAAGCTATTCATCATCGTGAAAGCAATGAACAGAAGAATTGATAACATATGAATGTATAACTCAATAATTGAGGTTATAAACTATACTTAGTTAATGAGCCAGGGGGTTGGTTGTGCCAATGTAGATGGACCATGTCTCATAGTGACTTTTTAAAGGTCTATAGTTTTGAAAAATGCATTATAGCATTGCAAGAATATAAGCTTTCTATATGCTATTACTCCTTATTTCAACCCTATATCATTGCAATTCTTTCAAAACAAATTCTACATGTTTACGCATAGAGCCAGTATGAAAGAGGGCAACCTACTCCAAAAGCTTAAAGTAATATATCATTGTAAAGTTTAGAACCAGGCATCCTCAAAGTCCGGACTCCGGTCCGGATCCGGACCGAACCACAACTGTCTCTGGACTCTGAGCAAATTATACTTTTCATATGTATTATCTGTATTATCTGTGTTATCTGCGAGACATCGCCACAACGCAACGAGTCAACATTCTCCGCTATGTCCACTGCATACAGCGCTCTGCATGTCAGACTGTTCCACTGTCTGTGTGTGTCTGTCAACGCATTGGTTCAATCACATTCAGCATCCCGTCAGCGTTTTTTCCCCCACCAACAGTCTGCGAATCAGAGGCACAGTAGGGCGGTCTTCGCGGAATGCGGGTGGGAAAAATGCGTGTGTGTTTAAAAAAAAAGTCAGAGCGAGAGTTAACAGCTCATCTAGTGCATCTGTACTGTAGCTAGTAGCCTAGTTTCACCTACCAGGGTGGCATGGGGTGGCAACTGCCACCCTAAATATAGGCCTTGCCACCCCAGCTGCCACCCCAGTTGGCAGCTTTGTTTTGAAAGAAAAGTTGTGGCTCATCGGACATATGAGAGAGATAGTCTCTAATGTCCGAGTGCAAGTGAATGCAGCACAAGATGCACGTCTTGTACTGTAACCCCTCCCCCCGGCCCTGATTTCATTTGACGGTACGGCGCAAAACGAGAAGCATTCGGACCCAAGTACTGAAGGAATGAGGTATTTGCGGTCTACAATGACAGAGAAGAGACTGTCAAGTTTGGCTGTACTCAGCATTGAATCAAAACGCACTAAAGCTGTTGATCTTAATAAGTTTGTGAGGCGTTTTGCTGAACAAAATGGTAATCGTCGCATTCAGCTGCAATAGACATGTCAACTTGATGCTCTTCTCACGGATGAGCATAACTATTAAGATGATGACCTTACGTGTGTAAATATATATTTCTTTGTGGGGGTCTGCCCCCAAAAAACAGTTTTAAGTCCTGAGAAAGTAAAATAAGACGGTGTGTAAAACTACACTGCCCAGCCAAAAAAAAGTAACCACTTTGATTGAACTAGGCCAGTAGGTAAGGACTTTCCACTGGATAATAACTGAAGTATAAAAGAATGCATGACTGAAGTGATGGAGACCATGTTTGAAGGCAAACAAAAAGAGGAAATAACAGGTCAAATCAAGCAAATCCCCCTCTCAGATTCCACAGCAACCAGAAGAACATAAATACTGGCTGGTGATTTGATTAATCAGCTTTGTGATGGAATACAAAATGCACAGTGCATTTCCTTAGCTGTGGATGAGTCCACTGACACCACTGACAATGCTCAGTTGCTGGTGTTTGTGAGTTTTTATGATGAGGCAAAGGGGAGTTTGTTGAAGATGTGTTGGGCCTGACGACCTCAGTGGACACACAAGGGGGCAAGACATTTATAAAGCAATAATGGGAATGCTGAATGAAAGAGGGTGCAGCTGCCTTTATTCATAACTGTGCAGCTCACACTGCGACTCTGAGGGATCAAGCACAGACACAAGAACAATGAAAACTGCTGCATACAGATTATTTTTGTTTTGCAACCTGGTGTTAAGAATCTTGTTGCAATTGTTTAAAAGACCGTAATAAACGGACCTTTGTTTTATTGAAACAATTTTTTTGGACCTTTAAGATTTGTATTTGAGTACCCTGGTTTAGACCAAAATCTATGTACCGTCACATTTTAAAGAGACTAAACACATCATTTGACCTTTTGAAATCTTGGGCTGCTGAAGTACCTATTGTTAATACCGCTGAAAATGCACTTATATAGTGTTCAAAAACTTTCATACCTAGGTTATGGCTATTGACAAATGAACTACTACTTCTCTGAGCTGTTGAACAAATATCAGTCTTTCTTCAGCAAATGGTGCTTGTTTATTTAGTTGCACATGTGGACCTTAGGTCAAATTATAGATGATTTTATATTGGGGGTGGCATTGTTGGTACTGACTGGATATTTGACAGACCGGTTAGTTTTTAGACCTTATAAAAGAGTTGCTCTGATGTCCTTAGAAAAAAAAGTCAGCCCCCGAAAAATGTATTTAAGTGAAATGCTAAGATCCTAACCACCCTTATCATAACTACCAAATACCAATATTCATTCATTATCAGAATGTTAACTCTTTAAATGTTTGTTTACGTAATGCCATTGCTTGTGGGGTGTTTTTTCTTTATGGAATAGATCAATGATTCTCAAAAACAGGATGCATTTGTATTTGTAAAGACACCAGAAAAACTGCATTTATTAGAGCTAACATGAACAATTGCTATATATGGTCGAAAATAGTGAAAAGCTACATTTGAAGTCAATGTCATAATTATTTGATGCTGCAAGATAGAGAGGGGATGAGGAGGAGGAGGAGGAGGAGAGGAGAGGAGAGGAGGAGAGGAGGAGGAGAGGAGGAGGAGGAGGAGGAGGAGGAGGAGAGGAAGAGGAGAGGAGGAGGAGGAGGAGGAGGAGGAGGAGGAGGAGGAGGAGAGGAGGAACAGGAGGAGGAGGAGGAGAGGAGGAGGAGGAGAGGAGCAGGAGGAGGAGGAGAGGAGGAGGAGGAGGAGGAGGAGAGGAGGAGGAGGAGAGGAGAGGAGAGGAGGAACAGGAGGAGGAGGAGAGGAGGAGCAGGAGGAGTAGGGGGGGGGAGGAGGAGGGAGGAGGAGGAGCAGGAGGAGGAGGGGAGGAGGAGGAGGGAGGAGGAGGAGAGGAGGAGGAGAGGAGGAGGAGGAGCAGGAGGAGTAGGGGAGGAGGAGGGGAGGAGGAGGAGAGGAGGGAGGAGGAGAGGAGGAGGAGAGAGGAGGAGAGAAGGAGGAGAGGAGGAGCAGGAGGAGAAGGGGAGGAGGAGGAGGAGAGGAGGAGGAGGAGAGGAGGAGGAGAGGAGGAACAGGAGGAGGAGGAGAGGAGAGGAGGAGGAGAGGAGGACGAGGAGGAGGAGGAGAGGAGGAGGAGGAGCAGCAGGAGAGGAGGAGGAGGAGGAAGAGGAGGAGAGGAGGAGGAGGAGGAGAGGAGGAGAAGAGAGGAGGAGGAGGACGAGGAGGAGAGGAGGAGCAGGAGGAGAGGAGGAGGAGGAGGAGAGGAGGAGAGGAGAGGAGGAACAGGAGGAGGAGGAGAGGAGGACGAGGAGGAGGAGGAGAGGAGGAGGAGGAGGAGCAGGAGGAGAGGAGGAGGAGGAGGAAGAGGAGGAGAGGAGGAGGAGGAGGAGCAGGAGGAGAGGAGGAGGAGGAGAGGAGGAGGAGCAGGAGGAGGAGGAGGAGGAGGAGGAGAGGAGGAGGAGGAGAGGAGGAGAGGAGGAGGAGGAGGAGAGGAGGAGAGGAGCAGGAGGGAGGAGAGGAGGAGGAACAGATTGACTTCATAGACGCTGCTTGTTCTAAATCTTTATTGAACGTATCGATCACGACAGTCTTCAGGATCAGCTTTAATACGTTGCTTCAAGAAAACTTTATTACAGACACAATCAGTGAGACACACGGTAACCAATGAGAAGCCTCCATTTAAAACACCATGTGACCCAGGACAGGAAGTGGACTCCTCCTACAGAGGACACAGAGGACACAGAGACACTGAGGAGTCAACTGACCCTAACCAGAACCCAGCGTAGAGAGGTTCAGTGAATGTGGCTCTGAAGGTGTGGAGGAGGATCAGTGAGGAGGAGGAGACTCTGTAGAAGGAGAGAGAGCCAGCAGCATGATCCAGATACACTGCTACTCTACCAGAGGAGGAGGAGGAGGAGGAGGAGGAGGGGGAGGAGGAGGGGGAGGAGGAGGAGGAGGAGGAGATGAGTGTTCCTCTCTTATTGTGCCAGACAGAGTAACCTCTATCAGTGCAGTGCAGACTCCAGGACTGATCATTCTTTCCAAACAAACTGTCATCTCCTTGTCCTTTCCTGCTGATTCCTCTGTAAGTCACTGCTATCTCAACCCATCCTCTCCTCTCGACCTCCCAGTAACAGCGACCAGTCAGAGCTTCTCTGCACATCAGCTGAGCCCTAAGCTCAAACCTCTCTGGATGATCAGGATATGGCTGCCACTCCTCCACACGTGTCACCGTCCTGTTGTCCTCAGACAGTTTGAGGAACCTGCTCACTGTGTTTGAGTCCAGGGTGAGTCCACAGGAATCTGAGGAGAGACACAGACAGCAGTTTATCACCAGACTCACCTGAAGGCTTTCCTCTCTGTCAGTGATCTTTCTATAAAGCTTCAAGAGGTCATGTTCTAATGAATAAATAGCACCTCCATCATCTGTGTCTCTAGAGCAGGGGTCTCCAACCTTTTTTAGGGTGAGGGCTACTTTCAAAAAATAAAACAAGTCGTGAGCTACTTTTACTCCTCTTTTTGTTGTTTCTTGCAGTGTATATATTTAGCACATTTTAACATTATGACATGCTGACCTTTAATCTTCAACCAATAACAAATCATTCAAACTGGTTTATTCTGATCTGATGTTTCCTAATTAGCTCTCTCTCTCTCTCTCTCTCTCTCTCTCTCTCTCTCTCTCTCTCTTCTCTCTCTCTCTCTCTCTCTCTCTCTCTCTTCTCTCTCTCTCTCTCTCTCTCTCTCTCTCTCTCTTCTCTCTCTCCTCTCTCTCTCTCTCTCTCTCTCTCTCTCTCTCTCTCTCTCTCTCCTCTCTCTCTCTCTCTCTCTCTCTCTCTCTGAGGCTGTGTGCTCCTCCGTGGCGATGACGGCTTGCGTTAAAAAAAAATAATAAACATATTTGTAAAGTGGGGGGACACAAACGGGATTTAGAAAAGAGCGGGGGACATATCCCCCCTGTCCCAGGTGGAAGAGACGCCATGCGTGTGTGTGCGTCAAGTGCAATAAATATATATGCAAGTTGCAGCACACAGAGTAAATGGAATGCCATTTAAGCCAAAAATAAATAAATAAATAAATACATATATATAAATATGTATTTATAAAGTCAGGCAACACTAACCAGGCTTCGTGTGATTCTGTTTATTTGTACCTTACTTTGACCATCCGTTCTCTGTTATTGATCATTGTGGAGAGCAGGCAGACGTTTTGTTTTGTATTATAGCAGCTATCAGATGGAATCAATACATGGGCTGCACAGGTTGTCATGTCCGACTATCACAAGTAGAATCATAATGAAAAGGTCAAATGTGCCTGTAGAAAACGGCTTATGCCACAATAGGATAGCAACAAGTAGTCAAGATAGTCAGTTCAGCTTCGGTTGCTGTTGCATAACTGCGGTCAACTCAGCCGTCTCTCGCCTTCGCTTGGTCAAATCAGCAGCTATTCATTTTTGAGTGCGCAATTAATAGCGCCTTTACGGTAAACTGACACTGTTTGACTCAGTCCTAGTTTGACTGCTACAATCAAATGAAGTAGGCTACTTTTACTGTGTACTTTTTGGGTAATACTCTCAAAGTCCCTGAGAACAAACTCATGCCACTTCTGCTATATTTGATGAGATAAAATGATTTGTATCCATAAGTTCTTAATAAAATTGGTACTGTTGGACTCAGTACTTGTTAGACTACTACCACAAATACAATGAAGTAGGCCTACTTTTATTGTGTACTTGTTGAGTAATACTCTGTCAAACTCCCTTCCAGAGTACAATCATGCATGTTTTTAGCTATCTTTGATGAGAGATAAAATGTATTTTGCCATAAGTTCTTAATACAATTGGGACTGTTGGACTCAGTACTACTTGGACTACTCCCACAAGTACAATAAAGTATTTTTACTGTGTACTTCTTGAGTAATCCTTGTCAAACTCCCCTCCTGAGTACAATAATTAATGTATTCTGCTATATTTGATGAGGGATAAAATGATTTTTTGCAACAAGTTCTACATGAAATTGATACTGTTGGAGTCAGTACTACTTGGACTACTCCCACAAGTACAATCAAGTGTTTGAGTGATCCCCTGTCAAACTCCCCTCCTGAGTAGAATAATGCATGTTTTCTGCTATATTTAATAAGCGTTAAAAGCGTTCACAATACTGGGAGGCTGTGGCTCAGTGGATAGTGTGCTGGACTTCGAATCAGGGGAGGACACTTCATCCCAAATTGCTCCTGTGGGGATTGTCCACAGTACTGAATGTATGTAAGTCGCTTTGGATAAAAGCGACATGTAATGTAATGTAATGTAATGTAATGTAATGTACAGATAATGTTAGACAGAGTATTTTAAGAGGAGAAGGTAGACAGATGACATCAACACTCGATCCACTACATCAGTACTCCAGCAGCAGCATTGTTACCCCTTGGAAAGTCTTTAGAGACTATCCTGGATAGCTGTTCACAACCTTCCTTCAGCACAGTGACACACCCAGTCACTCTTGTTGGCCTCTCATGATGCTGCTAAAGTCCTTCTACTGCACCTTTTTGACTCCAATACAGGCATTTGTATATGTTTGGAGAATTACACAATAAATGGCCCAGATGTGTACACATCGAAATCTTGTAGTGCAGGAAGAAATACATACGGCTAAGCCTGCAGGTGATATAGGCTTTGTTTTGCAATATTTATTCAAAGGTCACTTCTTATTTAAATAAATACCTGAAATATAGATATTATCTCTTATCAAAGATAGCAGAATACATGAAAGAATGTACTCAGGACAGGAGTTTGACCTAGTATTACTCAAAAAGTACACAGTAAAAGTACTTGATTGTACTTGTGGTAGTAGTCCAAGTAGTACTGAGTCCAACAGTAGGCTATCAATTTAACTAAGAACTTTTGGCAAAATACCATTTTATCTCTCATCAAAGATAGCTAAAAACATGCATGATTGTACTCTGGAAGGGAGTTTGACAGAGTATTACTCAAAAGTACACAATAAAAGTAGGCCTACTTCATTGTATTTGTGGTAGTAGTCTAACAAGTACTGAGTCCAACACGTACCATTTTATTAAGAACTTATGGCTAAAAATATTTTATCTCATCAAATATAGCAGAAGTGGCATGAGTTTGTTCTCAGGGACTTTGAGAAGTATTACCCAAAAAGTACACAGTAAAAGTAGCCTACTTCATTTGATTGTAGCAGTCAAACTAGGACTGAGTCAAACAGTGTCAGTTTACCGTAAAGGCGCTATTAATTGCGCACTCAAAAATGAATAGCTGCTGATTTGACCAAGCGAAGGCGAGAGACGGCTGAGTTGACCGCAGTTATGCAACAGCAACCGAAGCTGAACTGACTATCTTGACTACTTGTTGCTATCCTATTGTGGCATAAGCCGTTTTCTACAGGCACATTTGACCTTTTCATTATGATTCTACTTGTGATAGTCGGACATGACAACCTGGGCAGCCCATGTATTGATTCCATCTGATAGCTGCTATAATACAAACAAAACGTCTGCCTGCTCTCCACAATGATCAATAACAGCGAACGGATGGTCAAAGTAAGGTACAAATAAACAGAATCACACGAAGCCTGGTTAGTGTTGCCTGACTTTATAAAGTGTGTTTGTTTATAAGTGTGTGGTTGCGTTCTAGTCACTTTGCTCAGCGCTACTGCTTGTTACAACTTTCATTTTCCGTACTCGCCATAAACTGTTATTATGGCTCAGGTTAATCTCGCCCCCTTCCGACGTGAGCGTGGTTCTTGGTTCTTCCGGGCAGCCAAGTGGGGTCAGCTAAGAACCGGTGTTCGGTGTTTAGAGCCGGCTCCGCTGCGGCTGAAACAGGAAGAACCAGAGCTAAACCAGGCTGAGTGTGAAACAAGAGCTATTGAGTCAGTGTTGCGGTGCTGTTGCTTTGGTCTGGATCTGTGAGCTAACCACGCCCCGTTCATTTGCATATAAGAAATGGAAATGTCATTATGAAATACAAGTCCCCTGAAATAAATAAATGTGTCATTATGAAATAAAGTCCCATGAAATAAATAAATGTGTATTTAAATGTACATGTATACATATTTATTGCCTCATTTATTTATTTCAGAATGTATTTCATAGGCATATTTATATATATATATGTATTTATTTAATTATTTATGTATTTATTTATGTATTTATTTATTTATTTAATTTTGGCTTAAATGGCATTCCATAAGAGTAAAGCTCTGCCCCTCATGTGCTGTATAGGCTGCATGATAGGCTGCTCAATGGGGCTGATGTGTTGTGTAGATTCTGCCAGAAGGAACATCAGCGGGGAGGTGCCTTTTCTTCCAGACTGCAACGCTGGTCCCGCAAATCAAGCAAGAACGTGATTGGTCGATATTCATTGTGGGGGTGGGGGGAGGAGGGGTGTTAGATAGATATAGAGTTGTAGTAAGTAGATAGAGTTCGCTATGATTGAGGTTTCGTTTATGCATAGGGTAGATTCTTTTAATTACATTTCCTTTTTTGTTTTGTGTATTTTATACATTTTGGATTTGCTTGGCGAGCTATTTTTAGAACATGCCCCGCGGGCGACTCACGTTGCCCCTGCGGGCGACTAAGTGCCCGCAGGGGCACCGTGTTGGCTACCCCTGCTCTAGAGAGAAGCTGACTGATCCACACTTACACTTCCTCACACCTGCTCTGAACCTCTGCTCTCCACCATGGTCCAGCCTGGAGGAAGAAACACATGTGAGAAACAGAACAGCGTATTGTTAGAATAAAGTATTTATCAATGTTCATCATAATAATAAATCCTATGTGTCCGAAGGGAGCAGGAGGGAGCAGATGCTTATTGATCCCCCTCACTTCCTGCTGATCAATGATTATCCTTTCAATCATCTCTGAAAGTTATTCCTACTTACATATTTACATTTATACATTACAATCATTTCTCCTCTTCAATCTCCTTTCTTCATTCTCATACTTTCCCAAAGAAGTGTTTCTGTGCATCCTTCAAAGTGAATGCTATGTGTGCTTTGTTTGAACTCCTGCTCCAAGCCGCTCCATGAAACCCCCCCCCACAGATTGTTCTGCTCTTCTCAGAGTTCTTCTGACCTTGAGTTGTTTCAGATGTAGATCTCCTCTCAGATGATACCCCCCTCTCTGTCTATGAACAACGTCTGTAGTGTCCTAGGAAGTAGATGATCTCTTGCTCTGTACATGATGCAGTTTGAAATGTAACCAGATCAGTAAACTTCAGTGTGTGTGGCTTCAAGAATAATGAATGAGTGTGTTCAAGATATCCAACATTATTGATTACTCTTAGAGCCCTTTTTTGTAATGTGCATATATCATATCACTTTTCACGAGTGTTTTCGTCGAGCTCTTCAACACCCCCCCCCGTTGATAATTCACGATCGTCGGCACGCTGATAATTTTTTTTTTTAGAATGGCACTTCATATCAAAAAGGTTGCCGACCCCTGGTTTAGGCCATCAGTGATCCATGCACGGTGACTTTGTTTGTGTCTCTCTGCATTGTTTAGGCCATCAGTGATCCATGCACGGTGACTTTGTTTGTGTCTCTCTGCATTGTTTCACAGGACACTTTTTGTCACAAAGTGATTTCAAAATGTTTAGAAATTCCTCATAGGCCTTGTCCATATCGTCTCTCATATACTACCCTCCAATTGTGATTAAAGTATTCTTTAATGCATTTATGTTTTCTTCAGTTCTCAATCTTTTGTATTTGAAATGGCTGGAGACTTTAGGTTTCTTATAACTGCAGTGATAGACAATAAGAACAGTGAATGATCACTGATGTCACTATAGTAGTCCCTACTGTATTGTTCTCCATAATGTTTGTGAATATGTTGTCTATTCATGTAGCAGAGAAGTGATTGTACTAGGTCTGGTGATTTTAGGATACAAACCCATACTGTACAATGCATTGATGAAGTCTTCTTAAGTCTTTAACCCTAACCCCTAAGATAAACATCATGTTTTGTAATGATTTAGTAAACATGTTTCTATCCTATCTGTAAATGTGTCAATACAGGTTCCAGGAGCTCTGTATATACAGCTCACAATAACATGTTTAGACCTTTCCATACACATGTCTACTGTAACACATTCAAACAAATCATCAACAGCTGTTGTCATGCTCTCCACCACCTTCTAGTTCATTCCTTTATCCACATAGATTGCCACACCCCCTCCACTCTTATTCCTTCTGTTTGTATAATTCAGTTCATAGCCATCCATCTCAAAGTCCACACCTCTCTCAGCACTGATCCAGGTCTCTGATATTGCTATGATGTTGAATGGGTTCTTAAACTGACTTAGATATTCTTTAATGTTGAGGAAGTTGGCATCTAGGCTTCTGCTATTGAAGTGGATCATTGATATGTTCTCTTCTGATTGACACGTTATATTGAATTGCTCTTCTGTGAATAGTTGCGCTGTTGTTGATATTGTTCAGTAAGTTGTTTTTCCGGATCAATGTCATTTCCATGTCCTGTGTGTTATGCTCTGTATATGCAAACGTTTATAGTCTTGATAGAGAGATGTGTTTATTATCTGGAATGGTCATGGTAGTGTTTTTATTTCCGTGACCTTCTGATTTGTTTCATTGATATGTTTCCAGTTCCTCCAGGTCCCTGATGATGAACACTTTGTTCTGGGGATCCGTGAAGCTTGATGGAGATGTTGCACTTTGCAGTCCATGTTGATGTATTTTTCGCTGTTTTTCTCAGGAATCGGGCCTTTCGGCGATCTCAGCATTCTTTTAGTGAGGTGTTCATTCATATATACATCCGAGCCCTTAAGCCGTCTTCCCTGTTTCAGAAGTTCAGTTTTGTTTTCTGTTGGCAAACCTTATTATTATTGCGGTTTATCTGTTTTATTTCTGTGTAGCGGGTGACAGGCCTCGATGTTGTGCTGTCAATCTCTATTCCCTTGGAGTTGAGGAAGGCCGTCACCTGTAGCTCCACAGATGTAGCATCCTCCTCACTTGTGTCCCTCCGGTCATCCTCATCGTCGCCGGCGTATGAGCAGGGTTTCGTCTCCAGTCCAGTGATTATGATGTTGTGGATTCGGGTGTATTGCTCCAGCTCATCCACCCGATTTTCCAGCAAGAATATCCTTTTTTCCTTTTCGGAGTTTTGTAGCCTCAGGGCTTTAACTTCCTCCACCAGGCTCATCATGTTATCTGTTGCTGTCTTACAACAGATACCTCCTCCGTCAACATGTCTAACGATCGTTTAATGTCGTCAACCTCCTCAGCATGCGGAGGAATCTTTTTTGGTGGCATTGCGTTTTGTTTAGGATTATTATATAACGGAGAGAAAGAGGAAATGAGTGTTTCCGTCTCTGCGGATCCTTTTGCTTGTTGTGACACAGACTACTTTCACTTCCAGGTCTGTGTTAAGAACAAAGCTCAAAGCTCATAATGTGCAGAAAACCAAAACTGTGGTCCAAACAGTAGCATCCTTGTTGTATGTGCTTTCCTGCTAAACACCAAAGAAGCACATGCATTCTCCTGACCAAGACAACGTGCACATATGAAGCTGATTCAACAAAACTAAAGGACATCCCTTCTTTGCACTTCCTCGGATAGCTTGAGCCCTCAGTTTACCGGGTCGCTCATTAAAGCACTTCATGACTGACAACGTGGCGAATATAATGTAGTCAAACTCATCCATTTTACAGATTCGCAGATTTTGATGCTTTGCGTCCGAGTCAGCTGGGATAGATCGCCGAGATGCGCGACTGGCAGAGACACTGGCTGCCGAAAACAAACAAAACCGAACCAACCTCCCCAAGTTTAACGAAACAAAAAACTGACAAACAACTAAGTGAAACAATTAATAAGCACAAAAATAACCTACGTCAAATGAACGCATATTAAAGAGTCCGGATCGTCCCTCTGGGAATCTAAAATGTCAAACAGAATCTCATCTCAACATATTTAGCAGTTGGTGAGATATCTCAGTCAGAATCAAATCCATAAACTGACCATCATTATCCCCCTAGAGCCAGGAAACCAGTGGTTCTGATGTTTGGACTGAATGGCTGTTTCCATGTAATAACACTTGAAGGTTAACTCACTGCTGTGAACATAATCAAGGGAAATGAGACGTCCTTCATGATGGAAGACCAGAGATGAAGGAGATGAAATTAGAAAAATAGGAGGAAGTCAGTCTGTCCATACCTGAGTGTCTCCAGACTGCAGAGTGGATCCTCCCGTCCAGCAGACAGCAGCTTCTCTCCTGAGTCTCCTGGATGATTGTAGCTCAGGTCCAGCTCTCTCAGATGGGAGGGGTTGGAGCTCAGAGCTGAAGCCAGAGAAACACAGCCTTCCTCTGTGACCAGACAGCCGGACAGACTGGAATCAGGGAATACAGTAAACTCAGTGTTCTTAAAAGTCACCTCAGCAGGAAAATCATACAGAGGTGGACCATCTTCATCAACATGAACAAAAAGCTGGATGAAATAATTGAACTGCTTGAAAATAAAAAGCTGAACTCTGACCTGAGAGTCTCCAGTTCACAGTGTGGACTCTCCAGTCCAGCAGATACCAGCTTCACTCCTGAATCCTTCAGGTCGTTGTTACTCAGGTCCAGATCTCTCAGACTAGAGGACTGGGAGCTGAGGACTGAGGACAGAGATTCAGCGCTTTCTCTCTGACAGGTTACAGCCAGTTAACCTTGAAAGAAATGAATAAATATGACAACATTCCTTTAATATTAAATGTGATTGAGGGCAAGGTTTCAACATACAATCTTTTCTAGTTCTTTTTCAAATGATACCATCTATTTGTCTGTGCATGTTTGGGTTGGTCAATCAGTCAGATACATTGAGATGAAGATAAGATGCCATCTGTCTTCAAATATAATCAGATTGTTATCATGGTTTTGTGGTTTATTGTTTTGAAGAAGAAAAATAAACAAAAAACCGAAGGAGAATCAAAATGTATTATTATTCTAATTTGATAAAACTGGAAATTAGTCGATAGAAATGGCTGAACAAAACGACTGACTGTTAACATATCAGCTGAACTCTGACCTGAGAGTCTCCAGAGTACAGTGTTGACTCTCCAGTCCAGCAGATACCAGCTTCACTCCTGAATCCTTCAGGTCATTGTTACTCAGGTCCAGCTCTCTCAGACTAGAGGACTGGGAGCTGAGGACTGAGGACAGAGCTTCACAGCTTCTCTCCGACAGGTTACAGCCAGTTAACCTTGAAAGAAATGAATAAATATGACAACATGAGTCCGAGTCCAAGTCCGAGTCACCAAGGAGAGTCGTAGTCGAGTCCGAGTCCAAGTCAGTCACCCAAGGAGTGTCCGAGTCGAGTCCGAGTCCGAGTCATCATTACCTGTGTTCGAGTCCGAGTCCGTCCGAGTCACCCAAGGAGTGTCCGAGTCGAGTCCGAGTCCGAGTCATCATTACCTGTGTTCGAGTCCGAGTCCAAGTCCGAGTCACCCAAGGAGTGTCCGAGTCGAGTCCGAGTCCGAGTCATCATTACCTGTGTTCGAGTCCGAGTCCAAGTCCCCCAACGAGTGTCTGGGTCAAGTCCGGGTCACAAGTCTTCATGTATTAATCTTTGTGGATATATGTGTTGAAATGTAGCTGCTCCTCTACATTGCTTTTATCCTGTCATGTTATACTAATCTGTCTATTGAACTGCTGTGAAGCCAGTTTGGCTACAATTCTTGTAATAGTACTATACAAATAGAAAGCGTATTACTAATATTAATATTATTATTATTACTATTATTATTGTAAATGACCTATAATATGTCTAACTATATTTAAAATGAGTTACCTTTTAGAGAAGTGATTATATTTGTATGCCAATATTTTTCTATGGTAAAGTTTTCGTTTTGCACTTTTATTTTGATAGTAATAAGATCGGGACTCTTATTTTGAAGGAACTTTTCCGGTTAAATTGGTTTACTGATGAAGATTAAGCCCCAGAAAGCACATGGCTACTTAGCATGCAAAATGACGTCATTCTGTATGTTAAGTAGCCATGTGCTTTCGTGTTATCGGCTGAATCACGTTACTCTGATGATAGTGTTCAAGACAGCCTATATGTCTGAACTCGATCCTTAGAGTAATGTGTTACGGAGTCTTCTCTTCAATATTTTTTCCACATAACGAGCATTTTGCGCTGCTCTTTTCCAATGTGGAAGCAGAATGTGTGAAAGCATACAGCACGATGCGGGTGTGTCTCTGGACATCTCTAGACTGGAATAGCGGGGCCCAGTACGTGAACTCGCCTTGCAGGTGCACACGCAGGGATAGAGGACATCAGACTCCAGAGAAAACTTGCTCGAGTCCGAGTCCAAGTCGGAGCGTCAATGTACAAGTCGAGTCCGAGTCATCGTGGGGGGAAATTCACGAGTCCGAGTCCAAGTGTACGCCAGAATTCACGAGTCCGAGTCCGAGTCCAAGTCATCGTGCGCGAGAATTCACGAGTCCAAGTCCGAGTCACGTCAATCAGTGCGCGAGTCCGAGTCGAGTCACGAGTCCCAAAAATCGACACTGGAGTCCGACTCGAGTCCGAGTCCAGGACTCGAGTACTCCATCTCTGGCGCAAGTTTCAACATACAATCTTTTCTAGTTCCTTTGTCAAATGATACCATCTATTTGTCTGTGCATGTTTGTGTTTCAATCAGTCAGATACATTGAGATGAGATAAGTGACGCCATCTGTCTTCAAATATAATCAGATTGTTATAATGGTTTTGTGGTTTATTGTTTTGAAGAAGAAAAATAAACAAAAAACCGAAGGAGAATCAAATGTATTATTATTCTAATTTGATAAAACTGGAAATTAGTCGATAGAAATGGCTGAACAAAACCACTGACTGTTAACATATCAGCTGAACTCTGACCTGAGAGTCTCAGTTCACAGTGTGGACTCTCCAGTCCAGCAGATACCAGCTTCACTCCTGAATCCTTCAGGTCGTTGTTACTCAGGTCCAGATCTCTCAGACTAGAGGACTGGGAGCTGAGGACTGAGGACAGAGCTTCACAGCTTCTCTCTGACAGGTTGCAGCCACTCAGCCTGGGGAAAGATCAGCAGTGAACACAAAGAGTTTTATTCTCATGTCTCAACCTGTTCCTAGTTAATGTAGTTTGATCTCCACTTACAGAGCTTTCCTGGAGGCTTTGACCACTGGCAGCAGCTTCAGAAGAGCCTCCTCTGAAGCTGAGTATTTCTGCAGGTCAAACTCTTCCAGATCATCTTCTGATGACAGTAAGATGAAGACCAGAGCTGACCACTGAGCAGGAGACAGATTATCTGTGGAGAGACTTCCTGATCTCAGGGACTGTTGGATCTCCTCCACTAGAGAACGATCATTCAGTTCATTCAGACAGTGGAACAGGTTGATGCTTTTCTCCGGAGACGGGTTCTTTCTTATCTTTTCTTGATGTATTTCACTGTTTTCTGGTTGATCTCTGAGCTACTTCCTGTCTGCGTCACCAGGCTCGTAGGAGTTTCTGATTGGTCTGCAGTGAAAGACCCAGGAGGAAGCGGAGGAACAAGTCCAGGTGTCCGTTTGGACTCTGTAAGGCCTGTCCACAGCACTCTGGTAGAGATCTGTTAGTTTAGGTTTGGATCTAAGACTTTAGGCAGCCAGGAGTTTGTTGGTTCTTCTGCAGCAGGTTGACTCCAGAGTTGATGAAGGTCAGATGGACATGAAGAGCAGCCAGAAACTCCTGAACGCTCAGATGGACGAAGCAGAACACTGTGTTCTTGTACGTTCCTCTCTCCTCTCTAAAGACATGTGTGAACACTCCTGAGTACACTGAGGCTGCTCTGATATCGATGCCACACTCTCTCAGGTCGGACTCATAGAAGATCAGGTTGCCTTTCTGCAGCTGCTCAAAAGCCAGTTTTCCCAGAGACTCCATCATCTTCATCCTGCTCTCTGGACTCCTGTGTGGATCTGTCTCAGCTCCTCCATCATACTTGACGTTCACTTTGGACTGAACACCAGGAAGTGGATGTACATCTCAGTCAGGGTCTTGGGCAGCTCTCCTCCTCAGTTTTCAACATGTCCTCCAGAACTGAAGCAGAGATCCAGCAGAAGACTGGGATGTGGCACATGATGTGGAGGCTTCGTGAGGTCTTGATGTGGGAGATGATGGTGCCGGCCAGCTCTGATCTGTGAATCTCTTCCTGAAGTACTCCTCCTTCTGTGGGTCAGTGAACCCTCGGACCTCTGTCACCATGTCCACAAACTCAGTGATCTGATTGGCTGCTGCAGGTCGTGTGGTTATCCAGAGGCAAGCAGAGGGAAGCAGCTTCCCCCTGATGAGGTTTGTCAGCAGCCGATCCACTGAGGTGGACTCTGAGACATCAGTCAGGATGTCAGTGTTGTGGAAGTCCAGAGGAAGTCGACACTCATCCAGACCGTCAAAGATGAACACAACCGGGAACTGATCAAACATGCAGATTCCTGCCTCTCTGGTTTCAGAGAAGAAGTGATGAACAAGTTCCACCAAGCTGTACTTGTTCTCTCTCACCACATTCAGCTCTCTGAAGGTGAATGGAAATATGAACTGGATGTCCTGGTTGGCTTTGCCTTCAGCCCAGTCCAGAGTGAACTTCTGTGTTAAGACTGTTTTCCCAATGCCAGCCACACCCTTTGTCATCACTGCTCTGATTGGTTTACCTCTTTCAGTTGAGCCTTTAAAGAGGTCTTCTTGTCTGATGGGTGTTTCTGATCTGTCTGGTTTCCTGGATGCTTGTTCGATCTGTCTGATCTCATGTTCCTTGTTGACCTCTGTGGTGTCTCCCCTGGTGATGTAGATCTCCGTGTAGATTTTATGTAGGGATTCAGATTTTTCCATAAATTTGATATTTTCATATGTTTTCTTCAGGTTTGATTTGAGTTCACCTTGGCACTTAGTGAGAATATCTGAATGAATAAGAAAGACATTTACACGAAA
The DNA here is from genome assembly GCA_012861695.1 of Trematomus loennbergii. NCBI lineage: Eukaryota > Metazoa > Chordata > Actinopteri > Perciformes > Nototheniidae > Trematomus > Trematomus loennbergii. The sequence continues at coordinate 611,777 of JAAOOA010000064.1, read as the reverse complement.
GACACATCAAAATATTTCCTTCTAATTGGACCCATTTCTGACAAAATAGCAGGTTATTTTCCTTATATCAAGTCACTGGATCGTGTTGCATAATTATCTGTACATTGTCCAGTATAAGTTCCACCCCACAGAGAACCATCAGTTTTCCCACAGAGAACCATGGCCCTAAACCTGACTGACTCTTATTCCTGCTGCTGGGAGATGAGGCACGATACCAGCAGATCCCAACACCCACTGAGGGTGTGGACACAGCTCTCTCTCCAGTTATACAGGAAGTGGATGGCTCTTACTGTGTCGCAGTATAGCAGTAGCCTACTACAAGACACCCTGGGGGGTCACAGTAATAACCCGTCCCTTCCTCCCCAAGTCATGTTGGACGGCAAATGATACCTCCTTCCACCTGTAGGGGGCTGGGCCGTTAGTAATGACTAGGACAGAATCTGCAGTGAGCAATCCCAGTGAGGCTGAGCAATGTGCTCCTCTGATGTTTAGAGCTTACCCTACAGTCCCCTTTAAAGCATGGACAATGACACTGTCTGCCTCCATGCAACATTGAACAGGAATTTAAATCACAACTGTCCAATCCTATGTCAGGACAAACCTCCACAGTGTGTCCCTGTGGCCCCTTCTGACCACCTGAGCAACACAGCTGTTCTCCAAGCCCTCAGCTCTGCCTCCTGAACTCAGTGTGCATCAGTCCCATTCAACATCCTGAGACTGAGTCAGCAGCTAACCTACACTGTGGAAAACAGCCGGGTTTATCCATGACTCCCCCTCCTGAGATATCTGACAGTTCGGCAGGACAAACCTCATTCCTAACAGAATTGGCCGTTTCCTGGGAAAACGTAGCACTCAAGGACTCACTGCCATTTCAGAGCCCACTGATGACTTTCTGGTCATTCCTCTGATCCATCCCCTCCCCAACACTGGCTTTTAGCATCACCCACTTGTATTACATATCTCCAATGTCCCACCAGGAGAAACTCGTTGATATAGCATTGGTGGTTCAGTGGTAGAATTCTCCTTCTTAATAAGATCGGCTGGCGCATCATAATGACGTTGGATAGTGTCAGTGCGGTCGGATTCTCAAAGCACAGCAGTCTCTTTCCCTAAGTCCTATCATTAACCCCAAGATGTTTCACAAAGGTTAAGGAATTGTGGTTAGGAAGAGACGAAAGGCGATATATTTTGGAAGGTAATTGGATTCCTAAAATGCTGATCTATAAAGGTTCTACTACCCCTCACCTGGAACCAACAGGGTGACCCTGCCAGAAACTAGTGACCCTGACCTCTCTGCTTTCAGGGGTACCTCAGCCCCAACACCATGTGGAGGTGATGGTTCTCTGAGGGGATATCAGGAGTCTAAAAACATGATGCATGGCTGTGAAAAATAAAAAAAATTATATTTATATATAGCTATATTTTGGTACACTCTTTTTTAAAGACCTACCTTTAGGGTCTGATGAGGATTCTGATGAGGATTCTGATGAGGATTCTGATAATGCCTCTAATAGATCATTCCTCGGGATCTCCTTCAAAACTTCTCTGGTCACTTTAATGTCGTGTTTGCCGTAGTACGTACGCATCAGATCCACTGTTTCCATCCGGTCTGCTTTCTCTAGTTCACTCTTTGGGATTCCTGGGAGTTCTAGGACCTTCTTCTCCAGGTGCCACTTGAATTCTTTAAATTCCTCTTCCTTCAAATCTTTTAAAGTTTTTAATAGGACTTTAGGTGTCTCCATCTTTTCTACCTGCAGAGCAAAGATACCAAGAAAGAAAATATTTATCTTATATCTTACGGGATCCAAAGAACAGCTGCCATGTGACTTTGAATGGTGTTACGACCCTGGGTCGTTATGTCATTTGTGTGCAGATATTTCTTCTTCCTCCTGTGTCTGTGTGGCTGCGTGTATGGCAAGCCATTTGAGTATTTATTCCATATCCTTGATATCAGACGGCAGCTGCCTGCACTAGTTGGCTCTTTGATTTCACTTGTTAGATATATGGTCAAACTAGTCACTCTGCTTTACTAGTTAAATAAAACATTACACTAGTCACTCTTTTTCAGCAACTAGTGGCACTTTTGTCCGACTAGTTAGCACATAAGCCTTACTAGTGACGCCAGGAGCAGCACTAGTAGCACCAAAGTCCCAACTGTAAGCTTTTTGATGAACTAGTGGCCCTCTGACCGTACTAGTGACGCTAAAAGTCTTACAAGTTAACTAGTGCGCTGCAAAAGCTCTGACATGTTAACTAGTTACACAAAATAAGCACAACTAGTTAACTAGTGGCATACATTTGTCTGCACTAGTTAACTAGTAGCACCCAGAATCGCTCACTAGTTAACTAGTAAAGGCAAAAGGTTCACTAGTTAACTAGTTGACGCCTCTTTTGACCTTACTAGTTAACTAGTGGGGCTCAAAATGTCTACACGTTAACTAGTGAACCCTTTGCCCTTTACTAGTTAACTAGTGAGATACATTTAAATTCCACTAGTGAACTAGTGAGGCTCAAAATGTTCACTAGTAGCACTAGTGGGTCCCAAAAGTGCACTAGTCGCACTAGTTGCACAGAATGCTAATGAGGAGGAGGGAAAGAAGGCATCGAGGTCTCCTATTGGCCCTAAGCTATAGAGCTCCACCCAGCCCAAATAGTTTCTTTAAGAGCTTAAATACACTGCACTGTAAACATTTACCAGCATTTCACTACATTTAACAGTATTATTTTACAGTGACATATTGTAATCAAGGCCCCCTGTAATATCCCAACAAATACATGTAAAAAGGACTGTATCCTTGGATTTCACAGCATTTAAGAGTATCATATTACAGAGAAATATTGTAATAAAAAGCCCCTGTAATATCACAACAAAATATCTATAAAACTACAGTAAAATTGGATTTGACATTATTTAACTATTATTTCACAGTAAAGCACTGTACTCAAAATCATCTGTAATAGCACAACCCATTACTGTAAAATTTGAATTGTGCAGCATTGCACATGTGCAGAATAGACTATCTAACCGGCGTGTGTCCTGCAGCATAGCCTACTTCTCAAACCGTCTGGAAGATTTGAACTGAGACATTCTATACACTGTAAAAAAAGATCCTAATTTTACAGGAAATAATTATTTTTTTATAGTAATTATGTTTTTTTAAATAACTTGCAAAATCCCGTAAAATGACAGATATGAACTATAAATTAACAACCCAAAACATTATTTTAAGTATTTTGACAACAATAAATAACATTTATTTCATTTTTTTTTAAAGTAAAGTTACTATATCATATTTACAGTATTTTTGCACTTTCAGAAAATACATGCAGATGTATGTAAAATAAAAATTATTATCTGCAATTAAATATGTAACTCGTAATATAAAAGTGTATTACTATTATAAGACTTTAAGATATTTCTTTGTAATTTTAAGGTACCTACACATGAAACTGTAAAAAAAAGTGTCAAACATTTTTACATAACTCATTTTCTCAATATTCGATTGAATCCACCACAAACACAAAATATCCAATGTTGAAACAAAAGTAAATAAATATGTTTTCATGAAATTCCTAACTTACTATATTGTAAACATCTACAGTTGACAATATCATAAAAAAAAATAAAAATCTTAGAAAGTGGAGAAATCTCTGCAGGGAGGACCCAGGTTTAAAACACACACTGTTATTTACTCAACAATAAGTCACAGTTATCCTTGTTTTATTTATGTGTTATGTTGCTGTGTTTTTTTTCCCATTGGTCAATATACAGTAATAAGGGTTAGTTATAGTCTTACATGCAGTATAATGTATGGTTTTCGGATTCTGGCCGACAGCCAGAGTAAGCATATTGTGCCTCATATGTACAAGGTTAACATTGAAAGTGACGATGATATGTCCCAATGCGTCTCAATGTACATGTTACTCCAGCTGCATATCAGTTTACTCCACTCAAATGGCGCAAAACTCGCGTTCCATGGACAGACGTGTAATACACTCAAATTACAATAGATGGAGCTCTAGACTAATTTATAAAATTTGTAAAAAATGTTGTTAACACTCTGGGTGTGTGAGACGAGTGAACCAAAACGTAAAACCTCCGCAATTAAAACAGTTTAATCGAGTTTGAGCACTAATATACCCATGTTTTGAACACTTTAGCGGGGTAAATGTGTTATCTTTTCACCCTGGTCCTGAATTAAAACAGTTCCCCGACTTTAAACACTAATGTGCCCATGATTCAGACACTTATTCATGGGTCAATGTGTTCTCTTTTCCCCCTGGGTGTGTGTGTGAGACAAGTGAACTGTGTCAGCCTGCAAACAAGCAGCAGTCTGCTGTCATTTGAAACATGTTCCCCGACTTTTTAACACACTTTTACCCACGTTTTGAGCACTTATTCCTGGGTCAATGTGTTCTCTTCCCCCCCTGGGTGTGTGTATGTCTGCCTGGAAGTGTGATATGCTGCTTAAAGCAGTGATTCTGCTGTTTTTAGTTTATTGTACATTTAATAAATTAAATATGATTAATATGTACATTGTTCTGTCTATACTGACACGTTTATGTCCATAACTCCGTATGTTTATGTCGTCCAATGTACACTGTCTAAAAACGACAATAACGAGTTAATTAAAACATTTTGGCCGTTCATAGGCGGCCTGCCATGCGCACCTTGAGTCCCCGGGCCCCCTGACTTAAGCACACTGCCTTGGACAAAACCCCATGTGCATAACTGCCAGACAAGCGTGCCCTTGGTAACCTAAAAATGAAAAGTGTCTGAGTGTCAGGAGTCCGCAGTTGGATGCTTAAGGGCGGACGGTAGACCACCACAAAATCCACCCCTTGTTAGTCTTACCAGGGGCACGAGGTTCTGGAGGGTGTGAATATCTGGGTTTAGTCCGCAGTTGGATGCTTAAGGGCGGACGGTAGACCACCACAAAATCCACCCCTTGTTAGTCTTACCAGGGGCACGAGATTCTGGAGGGTGTGAATATCTGGGTTTAGTCCGTGGGGGAGTGCTTAACTGCGGGGGCCCGGGGACTCACGGTGTGCAAGGTTATGGAGGTGCCACTGTTAGGGGGACATGCTGGTGGTCATTAGTCCGTCCTTTGGGGCTCTGTGAGCGGGCAACGAGAGGTGATTTTCCCGGTCTCCGCCCTGGAGGTGTGAAATAAACAGAGTCCCACTCTGCATTTAAACAGATTCACCAGTTTATAACATTACTTTAGCCCTGATCAGAGCCCTGTTTTATGGGTAAGACAGCAATGTGCTGTACCCTGGCTCTCTGGCTCTCTGAGACCCTGCTAAAAGCAGTGAGTCTGCTGGCTGCATTTAAACAGATTAACCAGTTTATAACATTACTTTAGCCCTGATCAGAGCCCTGTTTTCTGGGTAAGAAAGCGATGTGCAAAAGCCACAACGGAGAATAAACAGAAGGGTAACCATGGCAACCATGCGCGGGAAGTCTTCTTCGCTGCTTTTGTGGCAGACTACAGCGCCACTTACAGGCCTGGCATATGTACTACAGCGTCTCCAGCGCTTTCGAGCGGCAATGGCCGGCCGTGGCCCAACCCCACATTCCCCTGATAGGTGGAGAGTTGGCCCAATAGCCGTAGCGCCACCGTCCTGACGTCAGGACAGTGTTCAAATCTGGATCAGTTTTTATCAGATCCGTTGCAGCCCCTTTTTTAGAGATTTGGGTAGGAAAATAGAGAGGGTTGTGTTTTCTGACACTTGGTGAGTTCCCTGGAACACCGGGGACACATATTCATGTAGAAAAGACGTACAAAAGTGCATTTTGCATGATAGGTCCCCTTTAACTATTAAATACATTGAGTTTGAGTAAAATACTTGGTTACTGATTAATTTAGGTTATAATATATTAAATAAATTCCAAAGCAAAACATGCAATTTATTTGTTTTGTATTTTTTTAAAGGTTTTCAATCTGAAAGAATCCTAATGTGTCCTTGAAAAGTTGAAATAAAGAAAAGGAAAAAGGATTCCAGTTGTCCATGCGTCCTCTGTTGCCCCTCAAGCCTCTCAAATGTGGGCAAACACTCAAATAAATGCCAAAAACCCAGAGAACTTGACAATACTTATCAGAATAAAAGTATGTTAAATAACACTGCTACCTAGTTAATAACTCACTCAGTGGAGGCTCGTCCATTGAGGAAAGGGAGGACCATCCTCCCTAAAATTTCAGAAAAAAATAAACTTTGAAGAGAACAATAAATACACCTCAATTTAAAAGATAAGTCTGTTAAAATACAGATAATAGCCCTGACTTTTAACATGGGACTGAAATGGGGCTAGAGACGACGAGCCTCCCTTTGGGCGGGTCTATCCAGAGGCTCTGGATTGGGCGCCTATATCTTGTGAACCAATCAGCGGATCTGACTGCGCATCAGAGTGTTGATGGGGAGGGTTATCAGCGATATCAGAGTTTTTTCTGAACCGGGGAACAGGGGCGCTCGCCCTCTTACCAAAATAAATTCCTTGAATTAGGCTTTGATTATGTTCTGGCCCGCCATCTTGTGGCTCAGCAAAAAATTGGCCCACGGCCAAACTTACTTGCCTACCCCGGCTTTAGAGGATGCACTACTGAGGTTCTGCAATATGTGAAGGTGGGATTACACGATGGGAGAGAAGCTGCAAACACAAGTACTTGGAAAGTAGAAATTATCTATTTGTTGCATAGTCGCTGAATCATTAGGGGCATGCTGAGTTTTTAAACGATTTCATCTAGAAAATAACTTTTTAGATCCTTCTTTGTTGCTTGGATTGAGTGCAGCACCTCTTTTCACCCTCTGGCCCAATCCCAAACCACGCCCTACAACCCTACCCCTACACTACCCCTCCGTTTGCGGTTCGCGCGGAGGTCCGCCACATTAATGGCGCAGTTCCACTACAGCGCGGAGCTCGCTTTAAGCGTGCCGTGTCGTGCCGTACCCGTTTTTGGTTGCGTTCACTAGGCCTAGTTCCGGCCCGGCCCGGCCGGCCGGGGCCACTTTTTCACCTCTTTTCTGGCCCGACAAAATTGTGGTTCTATCGGGGCCAACAAACAGGGCTGAGTCGGGCTGAGTATGCTAAACTAGAGAGAGCATCGCTGGCAAGGGGCTACAACTACAACAAGATGGACATATTTGACCGTGATTTAATTGTAATACACGTTTCAAAAATGATGAAGTAACAACATACTGATACCGGTTAGTAACAACCATGAATTAATGCTTTGACAAGTCTGCAGACAGACGGCAGGCGAAACACCTTTTAAAATTCGTGTTTTCTAGATGGAGATTGGCTAAGCTAACGCAGTATATGCCCCGACCGTCCACACTCACAACAACGGCCTATACAGACAAATAAGCAGCGACTGTATCACCATGACACAGGCAGTCTGTGGTTTGTACTTGTTTAACTTCTGTCTAGTTTCTGAACAGATATGAGGAGCTGTGAGCTCTGAGTGCTAACAGCTAACGGCTGTGTTGTGGTTTCTGGAGTTCTCATTGAAGATGACGTCACGGCTCCGCCTACACTGCGTTACTATAGTAACTACCCCAGTTCCTAAACTGTAATGGAAGCGCAGCATGAAGTGAGTCGGCCCAACGCGGCCAAGCCGTACCGAGCCGTACCGAGCGTGGCCGAGGCCGACCGTTGTAGTGGAAATGTGCCATAAGTGCTGTTCCAAACCACGAGTGTGGAGAGGTGTGGAGGGGGAGTGGGCTATCAAGCCCTCAAACAGCGAGTCTGCATCGGTGCTGACTTGAGAGGTCTCTACCTGACCGGAGTCACGCTGTGTGTGTCCGTCAGGAAACACGCTGTTTACAAGTAGTTCCAGCAAACATCCACTGATAAACTGCGATGTTAACAACCTCATGATAACCTCATATTTTTTAACTTAGGATCATACCTGTGTTTAGTCTAGAAAAGGTAAATGTGGCATTTTATTATAAAGTTGTGTATATTTACAGACTGTTGCAAAAACTAAGAAGCTTAAAACATCAGGTTTAAAACTAAAAGAGCTTTACAAAAAGTAACACAATTAGAGATGTTTGGAGTTTTATTTGAGTTCTTAATTTACATTTTTTGTCAAAGAGATGCTGATTTGAAACCGTTGTTACATACAGTTACGGCATTTCCTGTTTCTGCCGGAGAGAGGGGAGTTTGTCCCAAGCTTGCCGCTGTATTTATCCCTCCATCTGACAGGAGGGAGCCTCGTTGAGCTGCGAGTGTGGCTACAGACGGAGTTCACTCCGTCACGGAGGGGTAGGGTCGAGGGAGTGGTTTGGGATTGGGCCTAAGTCTGAAACCAGAGCTGCTCTGATTGGTCTACCAGCTTAGAGAGTCCCGCCCCTTAGCCTATCACGTACAATGTGTTAAAGTGCTAGCCAATAAGAGGTGACCACACACACACACACACACCACACACACACACACACACACACACACACACACACACACACACACACACACCACACACACACACACACACACACACACTTAAGTTGAAATGCTTACAAAGGAAAAGACAAGACGCACAATAAGGAAGCCGGTTTCTCAAACTTACTAGCCCACCTTTAATTAAGAGAAACAATTATTTGTGATTATGCTTCAGATTTCTATTAAAGAATCCTGTTTTTGTGGATTATAGATATTGAGAGTGGAGTTTTATTAAAAAAGGAATATCAAAAGCTTAAGATATGAAGAGAAACTCCCCTGTCTTTGTTTTATATCAAATATAGAGTTTCTGGCAATAATTAATGTACATTTTATCTGCTGGGATTTCAGTGTTTGTTTATCTGTTAACATGTCAGGATGTTTGTCATGTTAAAAACTGAGAATAAAAAGAAAATATTCATTAATTAAACCTAAAATGTGACACAAAGAGGACTAGCGTTCGACTTTCTGACAGTCGGGTCTTCTCGACTTAAATCTGGTATATTTAATTAACTAAATGTCGTTGTAGACTGAAACAGGAAGTGAGAGTGAGGGCGAGAAAAGCAGAACTGCAGCCGGAAAAACAAGTCGTCTCGGTGCAGAAACGTCAACAGAAACAAGTGGGAGAAAATCTAGCCTGAAAAACAGCTGATGGAGCAACCTTTAGAGCAGGGGTGTCAAACTCAATGTCATCACGGGCCACATCAGCATTATGGTTGCACTCAAAGGGCCGGTTGTAACTTTAAGACTATATCATTCATTAATATAACTTCATAATTAACTACGTCTGAAAGCAGAAGTCTAGAGCAAATAATTGCAAGTCTCTTCAGTAAGAATGTCACAATATGATTTTAAAGAAAAGCCACATTCTGGAAAAACATTGATTGTGACATTTTGAAAAAGAGAAGTGACATTTTAAAAAAAAATCTATTTATGAGAACCAGCTTAGAGATGTCTATCACGTACAATGTGTTAAAGTGCTAGCCAATAAGACTGTACACACACACACACACACACACACACACACACACACACCATACACACACACACACACACACACACACACACACACACACACACACACACACACACACACACACACACACACACACACACACACACACACCTTCTTCTGTCGTTTACATTCACATTCAGTACCAGTGAGGTTGTGGTTGCGATGCCGATATCCGGACGCGAAGCGAGGACTACAAACTGACAATGAGCTGACGGGGATGTCTGTTCAAAAACATTTCAAGCTTGAATAAATCATTTAAACCAGTTATTTTTGCCAGACTTATTACTGAATATCGTTCTTAATGTGATACCAAGTCCATCTGAGACCCGTGTACACCTTCAGACAGCCTACAAGTGAAGCACACGTTGTTTACTCACAGTTTGAAAGCAGCGTGGAGAAGTCTTCAGCTGTGGAGCTGTGATCCGCTCAGTTTAACTTGTGATACGACTTCTGTGGCTATCTACCAGCGATTGTGTTTAATAGTAAAGACTACACACATGTCTCCCTTATCAGGCGCGCCGGATTCATTTTAGAAGTGGGGGGGGGCAAAAAAGTGCGTGTGTATGGCCCAATCCCAAACCACGCCCTACACCCTACCCCTACACACTCCCCCTCCGTGACGGAGTGAACTCCGTGGAGTGACACATGAGGCTCCCTCCTGTCAGATGGAGGGAGTAAACACAGCGGCAAGCTTTGGGACAAACTCCCCTCTCTCCGGCAGAAACAGGAAATGCCGTAACTGTAACAACGGTTTCAAATCAGCATCTCTTTGACAAAAAATGTAAATTAATAACTAAAATAAAACTCCAAACATCTCTAATTGTGTTACTTTTTTGTAAAGCTCTTTTAGTTTTAAACCTGATGTTTATAAGTTTCTTAGTTTTTGCAACAGTCTGTAAATATACACAACTTTATAATAAAATGCACACATTTACCTTTTTCTAGACTAAACACAGGTACGATCCTCAGTTAAAAAATATGAGGTTATCATGAGGTTGTTAACATCGCAGTTTATCAGTGGATGTTTGCTGGAAGCACAATAACTGCATGTTTTGCATTGCTTTTAAATGTCAGTTAATATAGTGGTGAGAGACTCCCGATACATTAGATTATAAGTTCATTAATTGTCTCATGATGCATATTTCCCGGTGAGCATGAAGCTTTTCAGAGTGGGGTTTTTCTCAGCTACGAGTTCTTTTGGAAATTGCTCTCCTTATCCGCCCTGATTATGCCCCTGATTGCTAGGCCCTGTCGGGTTAGAAACTGCAGACAGCGCAGTTGCTCCATCATTCCATCTCTTCTTTTTCCTGCTCAATACGCTGTTGTTTGACAAGCTGTATGTTGACTGGTGTTTGACTGAAGAAAGCACTTTTTTTTAATACACTCTCTGTGGAATGAGACTTTTCGTGGCTGTCCAGGAGGCTTGGCACTTTTTCCAGTTATTAACTCCGATAAACAAAGCTATCATCTCCACATTTTAGAAAGTTACAAGCCGTTTGACAGCAAATCTGCATATTTCACAGAAGGCCCGTTTAGTGGTTTTGCAAAGAATTAACCACTCTCTGTTTTTGTACCATTCTGCGTTGAAGTACCTTTCTCTTTGCCCAAATAATCTAGCGGTCAGTTAGCTGCAGCTTTACCCGTCTCAATGTCCCGACAACAAACCTCCAAGCAGTCGGAACCAGCCTGTTTCGGTTGGGTTCATCTGGCTTCGCTGGTTCTATGATTGATGAAGGTCCAGGCTCCGGAGACGTGGATGTCAGGGATGTGACCTTCCAGTTGTTAATTTTAGTTTAGATTGACTGTATAGTTTTCTTCTGCGCTGGTTCTTCTGACGTGTTTGCAAGTGTATATTTTTTCTATCTAGGTTAACGGCTGACACACAGACAACGTAACAAATAAAGTAAACAACGTAACGAATAAACAAATCTAAGCTTTTTTATTGGTTGTAATTTACATGGATACATTTGAATGGTGTGACAATGTCCTATTTGATTGGGTTAAAATGTACATATTCTTCCTGTTATGTCTGCTTTTTTTACCTAATGCAAAGTGACCTGCTCCATCGAAATCAGTCGCATTGACCCGAAGACACATTTTGAGTTGTATACACTGTTGGAAAGAGGAGATTCATAGCTTTCTAATGATATCAGGATTGTTGTTGTAGGCTACTCCAAATATTAAGCAAAATATGTCACATTATATAATGACTGTTACAGAGTCATCATTTTGAGAAAAAGGCCTTTAAAGTTTCCTCTTCTCTGGATCGATCTGATTGATTATTAGCGGAGCAAATGATCAAAATAGTACGAAGGAAGATAGGGA